>JAMZAV010004066.1:0-70196 GCA_024449915.1 Sweltsa coloradensis
AAATTTTAGACTTTATATTGTGTACCATGTTGCCAAAGTCTCGTGTGGCTCGTTGGTCTTGTTGTTAGCGTATCTGCTTCCAATGCAGAAGGTCCAGGGTTCGATTCCCGCTAAAGTCAGAAGTTTTTTAACTTCTGATTTGGACTTAAGTCCATCAGTTCTTGTCTTAGAAGTTTGTAAACGGTGACTTTGGAGCCGTCCTAGCAACGAAGCACATAATAAATTTCAGAGTTGTTCTGAATCGGCTTTGTTGATTCTGGCGTTGATTGGCGGGTGTTCACACTGTCCATACCACTGATTGCTATATTTCCTATTAAAAATATCGATCTTTGGTTGGTTATCGCTCACTCGTTGATTGCGTCGGGGCCTGCAGGGTTGGCTTGGTCGCTTTGATTTAAAGTCCCCCACTGAAAATCAGTTATATAACTGAGTGGGCAGACTCTAAATAAAATTTATTATTATTTATTTATTTAATAGGACAAGTGTACACGACTTGCAACATGTTGCTAAAAATCACTTTTCAACAGTTTCGAAACATTTTACAAAACATCTAATGGCATATGTTCCAAATAATGGGCGAATTTTTGGAGCAAATTTTAAAAGACTTGTTGAAATATCGCAAATATTTATTGCAACATGTTCCAATTCATTGAGAGGGCATCCATTACAAATGCGAAAGAGGCGTTCGAGCACGGGTACATGTTTCGCGAGTCTAACCTCGGCGTCTACTGGAACATTTCACTAAATCTAACCTCAACCCAAGTTAATGTAACATGTTACAAATCAAACACAAGTGGTATGGAACATTTCCCAAAATCTAACCTCACCCCAAGTTAATGTAACATGTTACAAATAAACCCAAGTCTTATGGAACATTTGACAGGTATGACCTTGGGTTTCGGTCGATGGTCGATTTTTGTTGAAGAATTACATCGTAGAATCGTTGTGAATCGTTAGGAGAGACAATTTAGAATTAATATCGGTATGGGGAAGTATACGGAAAATAATAGAATGTCGCAGGGCGGATGTTGAAAAAGAACGGGGTACTTGTGCATGTAGACAGATCGTTGTCGTGTGAGATATCGGTTCCGATAGAAAACTGTCCGTACAGTTGGATCTCGAGAACGGCTAGACTTGGGACCTTGCGGTTTCAAAAATCGGACTCGTATGACCAAACGGAGTGTAATACCAAATTTGCATTCGTCTATCTCGACTGCAAGGGTTTTAAAAAGTAAGCAAAGGGTAGGGGATGCGTGATATGGCTTTTCGAAGCTTTCGAATTTAGCGCCTACGCGCCATCTATTGGCGGCGCTCGGAACTACGGCTAAGCACGTTCGAGGCTCTGTGGCTCGGGTGTTATGGGACCGATTTCGACTTGCAGGGGCGTTTCTGAAAGGTACTCGAGCCTAGTTTTTTTTTAAACCTAGCGTTTCGATGTAAATGCCCGGATTCTCCATTTGGGCCAATATTTGTGAAAAGATAATTGTATTGCAACATGTTGCGAATGACCAAGTCAGGAAGATCGTTGATTGTTAAAAAGGACCAAATATAGTTAATATAGTCGTGGGGCAGTTTTTAGAAATTGTATAATGTTGCCGCGCCCCTGGCGGGAGATACACAGCACTACGGGATTTGGGATGTTGAATGAGATCGGGGTACTTGTGCATGTAGACAGATCGTTGTCGTGTAAGATATCGGTTCCGATAGAAAACTGTCCGTACGATTGGATCTCGAGAACGGCTGGACTTAGGACCTTGCGGTTTGAAAAATCGGACTCGTATGATCGAAAGAAGTGTAATACCAAATTTGCATTCGTCTATCTCGACTGCAAGGGTTTAAAAAGTAAGCAAAGGGTAGGGGATGCGTGATATGGCTTTTCGAAGCTTTCGAATTTAGCGCCTACGCGCCATCTATTGGCGGCGCTCGGAACTACGGCTAAGCACGTTCGAGGCTCTGTGGCTCGGGTGTTATGGGACCGATTTCGACTTGCAGGGGCGTTTCTGAAAGGTACTCGAGCCTAGTTTTTTTTAAACCTAGCGTTTCGATGTAAATGCCCGGATTCTCCATTTGGGCCAATATTTGTGAAAAGATAATTGTATTGCAACATGTTGCGAATGACCAAGTCAGGAAGATCGTTGATTGTTAAAAAGGACCAAATATAGTTAATATAGTCGTGGGGCAGTTTTTAGAAATTGTATAATGTTGCCGCGCCCCTGGCGGGAGATACACAGCACTACGGGATTTGGGATGTTGAATGAGATCGGGGTACTTGTGCATGTAGACAGATCGTTGTCGTGTAAGATATCGGTTCCGATAGAAACTGTCCGTACGATTGGATCTCGAGAACGGCTGGACTTAGGACCTTGCGGTTTGAAAAATCGGACTCGTATGATCGAAAGAAGTGTAATACCAAATTTGCATTCGTCTATCTCGACTGCAAGGGTTTAAAAAGTAAGCAAAGGGTAGGGGATGCGTGATATGGCTTTTCGAAGCTTTCGAATTTAGCGCCTACGCGCCATCTATTGGCGGCGCTCGGAACTACGGCTAAGCACGTTCGAGGCTCTGTAGCTCGGGTGTTATGGGACCGATTTCGACTTGCAGGGGCGTTTCTGAAAGGTACTCGAGCCTAGTTTTTTTTAAAACCTAGCGTTTCGATGTAAATGACAGGATTCTCCATTTGGGCCAATATTTGTGAAAAGATAATTGTATTGCAACATGTTGCGAATGACCAAGTCAGGAAGATCGTTGATTGTTAAAAAGGACCAAATATAGTTAATATAGTCGTGCGGCAGTTTTTAGAAATTGTATAATGTTGCCGCGCCCCTGGCGGGAGATACACAGCACTACGGGATTTGGGATGTTGAATGAGATCGGGGTACTTGTGCATGTAGACAGATCGTTGTCGTGTAAGATATCGGTTCCGATAGAAAACTGTCCGTACGATTGGATCTCGAGAACGGCTGGACTTAGGACCTTGCGGTTTGAAAAATCGGACTCGTATGATCGAAAGAAGTGTAATACCAAATTTGCATTCGTCTATCTCGACTGCAAGGGTTTAAAAAGTAAGCAAAGGGTAGGGGATGCGTGATATGGCTTTTCGAAGCTTTCGAATTTAGCGCCTACGCGCCATCTATTGGCGGCGCTCGGAACTACGGCTAAGCACGTTCGAGGCTCTGTAGCTCGGGTGTTATGGGACCGATTTCGACTTGCAGGGGCGTTTCTGAAAGGTACTCGAGCCTAGTTTTTTTTTAAACCTAGCGTTTCGATGTAAATGACAGGATTCTCCATTTGGGCCAATATTTGTGAAAAGATAATTGTATTGCAACATGTTGCGAATGACCAAGTCAGGAAGATCGTTGATAATTGTTAAAAAGGACAAAATATAGTTAATATAGTCGTGGGGCAGTTTTTAGAAATTTTATAATGTTGCCGCGCCCCTGGCGGGAGATACACAGCACTACGGGATTTGGGATGTTGAATGAGATCGGGGTACTTGTGCATGTAGACAGATCGTTGTCGTGTAAGATATCGGTTCCGATAGAAAACTGTCCGTACGATTGATCTCGAGAACGGCTGGACTTAGGACCTTGCGGTTTGAAAAATCGGACTCGTATGACCAAACGGAGTGTAATACCAAATTTGCATTCGTCTATCTCACCTGCAAGGGTTTTAAAAGTAACAAAGTAGGATCGTAACCTAACCAAGTTGAATTTAACTGCACAATAACGCCAATGGACGGGACATTCCGAAACTACGCTCACCAAGTAATGACATGTTACATCAAACCAGGTGTATGGGACGATTTCCAAAATGCTACTTCACACAAGTTATGTAACATGTTAAATAAACCAAGGTTTGGTAATGGAACAGTTTCCAATTACTGAGCCAAGTATTAATGTTGAAATCAACTAATTGTATGAGACATTTCCAAATCTAACTCACCAAGTTAATGATAACTTGTTAAAAATCAAACAGTTAAAGTGTAGGATTAAACATTTCCAAAATCTAACCTCACCCTCAAGTAATGAACATGTTACAAATAACAAATCGGTATGGAACATTGCCCAATCTAACTAACCCAATAAGAACATGTTACAAATCAAACCCAAGTGGTATGGGACATTTCCCAAAATCTAACCTCACCCCAAGTTAATGTAACATGTTACAAATCGCACAAAACAAAACCCAGAATTACTCGCTAGGGTGTCACCTAATAGGAGAGACGATTTTTTTTTTAGATCCATGGGTAATTGACCCCGCGAGGCGGAGGCCAATGATTGTCATATTACGAAATATTGCTTGTTTTATCTCATGTTCATCGAAACCAAAATTTTTGGGAAATTTGGGTTATATTAGGGATGTGCTTACCTAGAATTACTCGTTAGAGTGTCACCTTGTAGGAAAGACTACTTATTTTGAAATCCATAGGTAATTGACCCCGCGAGACGGTGGCAAAAGAGTACTTTAAAAAAAATATATAGTCATATTGCATAGCACACATATATATATATATATGACTTGCAACATGTTGCAAAACACTTTTTAAGGGTTTCGAAACATTTTACAAAATATATCATGGGACATTTGAAAAATATATGAATTATTTGAAACCTTTTCCAATAACTATTGGAAATGTGACAAATATCTATTGCAACATGTTGCAAAACATTTTGTTCTTTCGTGGGATCCTTGATGATACGTTTTTTTCGATTTATTTCGACAGGAAACATTTCGGCTGCGTAGACCTCACGGTCGACAGGGACTCGGAGGCGGCGGAGGCGACATTCTCGAACAGGTTCATACCGGGTGTGAATCACCGAGTGAGTAGGTGGCCCATTTACAACCCGGTCTACTTCGTGTCGCTTGCAGAGCGCTTGTTCGGAGAGGGTGTCGACCTGTCCTCGCTCGGGTTGAGCAGGATCAGGGCGATCGTATACGAGTTCGTGCCGCGACACATTACGGACAGGGGACAAATAGAAAGGATTACCAAGTCTGTCGAGGCCGCCCTAAGAACGACCCTAGGCATGCAGATCCTCGGGGCGTGCGCCGCGGAGCTGGCGGCAAGGCGAGCGGAGGAGGCAAGGGAACGGGCGCAAGAGGCGGCGGACCGTCGAAACAGGAAAGTGGCCACGCAGCCGTCACCGGTCCTCCCCCGGGTGCGTCGACGGATAGTGGCGGTGCCGGTCGTCGATCCACGGCAGTACTCGCCGCCTCCGCGAGACCCATGGCAAACCATCGACGAAATGGACAGGGCGGTGTTCGCGGCGTTTGCCGCGGAGCTGGAGGCGAGGAGGGCGGAGGCGAGTGTACAGGCTCCTCGTACACTCGGGATAGATCGATGGGAGGGGAGCGGGACGCGGACGGCGAGGACGCTGACGAGGCCGCGGCAGCCCAATCACCGGTACCGTGCGGGAGTCGTCGTCAGGTCATCAAGTCCACTCCGGAGAGGTCGACGATGGGAGGGAGACGGGAGATGCCCGCGCTGGTGGAGGTCGGGACGCCGCCGTCACCGATATTGTTCCGGAGACCGCCCAGACTTGTACAGATGAACAAGATCGCGGACGGAGAGTACGCGGAAGAGGCCGACGCGGACGGCGAGGACGCTGACGAGGCCGCGGCAGCCCAATCACCGGTACCGTGCGGGAGTCGTCGTCAGGCTGCCACGTCCACTCCGGAGAGGTCGACGATGGGAGGGAGACGGGAGATGCCCGCGCTGGTGGAGGTCGGGACGCCGCCGTCACCGATATTGTTCCGGAGACCGCCCAGACTTGTACAGATGAACAAGATCGCGGACGGAGAGTACGCGGAAGAGGCCGAGGCAGCATACGTTTCCGCCCAACGCGAGGACGTGTTGGAGGAACCGGCAGAACGACCCGTGCCGAGGGTAAGTCATACGATTTAATATTAAAAAAGAAATTTTATATTTGTGCAGCAAGATTAGTGTTTGCTAACGAAGTGTCGTATTTTTCAGTTGGCGGTAAAAAGTTCAAGAACAGTGACGAACCGCGCGGCTAAAAAGGTTGTCAATTACAAAGAGCCTCGGCCACCTCCAATTCTGTGGTCGAGGAGGCGGGAGACGGCGCGAATCGCCCAGCGATGCAGGCGGGTACTGGAGAGATTGCCTTCATTTGATAACGTATGGGATGAACATTATTTTGTTGGAGAAGATTGATGACGAAGATCAGTTGGAATAGGAAAATGAAACAAAATATGAATAAAAAAATTGAAAAATGATTAAACTGTTGTTGTTGTATGTGCTTACCTAGAATGACTCGTTAGGGTGTCACCTATTAGGAGAGACAACTTATTTTGAAATCCATGTGTAATTGACCCCGCGAGGCGGAGGCCAATGATTGTCATATTACGAAATATTGCTTGTTTTGTCTCATGTTCATCGAAACCAAAATTTTGGGAAATTTTGGTTATATTAGGGATGTGCTTACCTAGAATTAATCGTTAGAGTGTCACCTTGTAGGAAAGACTACTTTTTTGGAAATCCATTGGTAATTGACCCCGCGAGACGGTGGCAAAAGAGTACTTTAAAAAATATATAATGTCATATTTTGAATAAAGCAATTACTTATGTAAAAGATTGCAAATATATATATGACTTGCAACATGTTACAAAACCCTTTTGATTGTTTTGAAACATTTTACAAAACATCTAATGGAATATTTTGCAAACAAGAGGGTCTTATGTCAAACATTACAAAAGTATTAATTGCAACATGTTGCAAAACAATTTTAAGGTTTTTGGAACATTTTACAAAACATATTATGGAATATTTCACAAATATATGAATTAATTGAAACATTTTCTAATAGTATGATTACCTAGAATGGCTCGTTAGGGTGTCACCTAATAGGAGAGACAACTTATTTTGAAATCCATGTGTAATTGACCCCGCGAGACGGTGGCAAAAGAGTACTTTAAAAAATATATAATGTCATATTTTGAATAAAGCAATTACTTATGTAAAAGATTGCAAATATATATATGACTTGCAACATGTTACTAAACGCTTTGTAACATGTTGCAATTCGTATTTCTAAATCATCACAGCACATCACCGAATTCCGTGGATGCCTTGAGAGGGCTGGCTTCACCAGGGGCCCACTCCACCTAACCAAGGTGGTATGCGTGCCATATCAGGAGTGCCTTCGGTCTACGAAACACGACTGTTACCATGCAACGCCACCTCATCTCCACACTAAACCACCTGGAACATTCGTCCGACACTAGACGACAGGTATCGCACTATCTGTCGCACTCGGAGCGCACGGAGAGGATAAATTACGTGCACCGAGACTCTTCACGTGTTGCCGAAATCATCGAGAGGGCATCGGTCGTCAGCGAACCGGACCACCCATCCTAACTCGGCACCACCCTGGCCAGGCCAGGCCACGACACGACGAAACACCACCCTCGCACCACCGCGCCACACCCAGGTGAGTCCACATCTCCCTTGCAATATTTTCTTCTATTATCTATAGTGACTTTATTGACTTGCAACATGTTTCAATAGAGATATATGCCATATTTTTCTACCGCAACACATTGGTTTGTCTTTAGTAAATACTGTTTTGCAACATGTTGCAATAGATACATTTGCAATATTTGACAAGATACATTGCCATTTTAAGAATATGCCATTATGTACGTTTTTTGGGGTAATCTTTGGCCACCGTTCGTCTATATATATGTTTCGAAACTCGTAAAAAGTGTTTTGTAACATGTTGCAAAAAGTTCGTCTTGTTTTTTGTTTTTTTTTCAAGTTTTTAAAATACTTTACAAAGTAATTCGCAACATGTTGCAAATAATATAGATATAGCCCCCGTAAAAATGCCCCTAGAAGAAAATGGTACCAGTCTTGAACCGAAATTTTGGTCACACTAGGCACGTGCTCGCCGAGAAACACTCGTTAGGGTGTCACCTAATAGGATAGACAACTCTTTTCGAGATCCACGGGCTATTGAACCCGCGAGGCGCAGGACATAGATCGTAACATTACAAATTATCGCTTGACTCGTCTCGCTTTAATCGGAACCAAAATATTGTTAAATTTTTGTCAAATTAAGACGTGCCCACCTAGAAATACTCGTCAGGGTGTCACCAAATATGATAGACAAGCTTGTACGAGTTACATGGGTAATTGACCCCGCGAGGCGAAGGCCAAAGATTATTTTACATAACATTATAACGGCATATTTTTCAAAAAGCATTTTCTTACGTCAAGTACTGCACGTGTATGACCCGAATACGTGTAGCAAAACGTAGACAATATGACGTTCAACATAATTCAAAAACGGATAAGGGATATTTTCGATAAAATAATAAATAATATGACATTGTCCGAAATGGCATATTTGATAATATATTCCGTATTATAGTTATATTTTGTGAAATATTCCAAACAACACATAAAGTTGCCAAATGTCTCTTTAGATTTGAAAAACACCATTTGGCCCTCGCACACGGAGCGGAGATACCCCTAATCCTTAACGTACACATGCGACGACCAATCGAGTCGCAAGTAAAAACGACACGTTCAAATTACGCGCCATCATCGAGGTCGCTCCTTCGAGGTGGATGTGTATACCCCTACTCCTTCACCCCACCACCTCTCCGCCGGCTATGGGACGACGTTTCTAGAACTGCTCTTTCACTGCGCAGAAGACTCGGATCCAAGATGGTTCGTCCGCTAGCGGGCAGGCGGTCTTCCGCGGAGTCTGTCGTAAAGTTCTTTTTGTACTAGAATGTGTACTAGAACTACTACTACTAGAAGCCGTTTAACACAACTAAAACACGACATAAAGGCAATTCATTACGTTTATCTCTATTTACAAGTGCGCGCGTCGTTCGTCGACAATTTAATCAATTAATTTTCTTACTCATTTACTACTATTAACTTTTATAGTGTTTCTTTGTGTATTCTCGCGAACCCGTGTCTGCTTAACTACTCTCTTTACTAATTGCGCGCGTCGTTCGTCGGCAATTAGCAATGTATAAATCAACGTGTCAACTTATTTATTAATAATTTTCATTGTATTTTTATTCGTGCACCCTCGCGAATCCGCGTCTGCTTAACTACAAGTGCGGTGTTCGTGGACGGTGCAGTTCATCACGTCGGTAAGTAATACCCACAACTTGTAATTTGTAATATGTTTGTGTCCATTTGTAGATCTGTGAATACCCGTACGCCGAATCTCCTCGGCGGATTGCATTCTCTTGTAGCATTCAACAGTGTAGGCCAGCCAGCAATGTGCAATCTACTCCAGGCGTACTCCAGGTGTACAGTACGGTCAACTAACCAAGATACTTTCGTAGAATGTTCGTTTCGAAGTTGCCAAAGTTCGCAAACAATATCTATAATTGTATAATGTTCCGATACAATATTTGTAAAATGTTCCGCTCCCTCGAACGCGACAGAACCACTCGGAAATGTTGCATTTATTTAATTTCAATTCTCGCAGGTCTAGTTTTATACTAGTGCGCGACACGGCGTCGCCAAACCTTCCCCTCACCTCCCCTCAACCCACCCGCCTGGCTGCGTTCTCAGCAAATCCAACAAGTCTTATCCTGCATTGTGCTCGTTTTGTGCATCTATCTGGTCAGCCCGTTGCCCGCTGTTGCCAACCACCCAGACAGAATAAACGCCTAATCCAATATGTTGCGAGTCACTGTCATATCCCATCGTCATTGTTCTAATGTAGTTCTAGTAATTACAATTATTATCGTCACTCGCGAAAGGTGTTTATCGACGAATATTATCAGCCTTTTCGTCACGATTAGCCTAGTTGCATAAATATGAGACGTTATATCCAATCAATCAATCAACCCATTGGAGGATTAAATCGTGTTGCCACAGCGGCAACTTAAAAGAATACGTGCCCACGCAAAAATTTTATGCAAGAATTGGAATCCTTACAGCTCAAAAACAAGAAAATTAAAAGGAATAATATTTAATATATAAATCATTTCAAGAAACTTTTATTTTATGAATACAAACCCAACAAAAATAAGAAGAAGTTTCTTCTTTCAATTGCTGTCTGACAGTCGCATCCATCCGCAACTGTCAAAGAAATTGATGCCATAATCAAGCCCTGGTTGCGGAACTCAAGGGACCGAGAGGGGGGCTGAGCTATTAGATTTAGTCTACAAAACGGTTCGAAAGAGCAGAAGCCGCTACTGAAACAAACGGAGACCATGCTACATCCGAATAGGACCCCAAGACCCCTGCCGAAGAAGATGAACAAGAAGAAGACATTGGAGCTTCTGACGTAGAGGAATTTTCAGATTTTCAGATATTTTTATTCCTATATTTACATGACAATTATGATAATTAAGTGTACAGAGTTGGAAATTGATTTACGCGCAGATGTTGTTAAGTATGTGTAAAGATCTATTTGTTCGGGTTGATGTAGGTGGCGTCACCTTGGACACGTATAATATGTTTTCTGCATTCTAGGTTCAAAACCTTACTAAGACAATATCGTAATGCAAAAATATTGTTAGTTAAGACTCAAAAGCCGACAGTGGAAGAGTACGACTTTTGGGAGCGTGATAAAGCAACTTTAACAAATCATCCAGACAGCCGAAAACGTTGGCATGTACGGCCAATCTTCCAGAATAGAATTGCTCAAGAAGAAGACTATTTTTATTTCCTGCAAGACATGCATCTGAAGGACGTAGACTTTTAATTACGAAAAGTTGGACAAATTTGAACTGTGGAATAACAACTGAGCTACCTAATAACATTCGACTAGACGAGATTCCACGCACACTTTGCAGAAATGATAAACGATCTCATTTGTCGTTTGTAATTGAATATCTTGCCCCTGAGACAGATCTTACTCTTGGCCATTACGTTGTGCATTGTCTACGACCAATTAACAAGTGGGAATGTCACAACGACTCTCACAAGAATGTCCACAGTCGTGTGTAACGTGGCTGGAGAGTTTTTCATCGAGAATGTCTTGCTACACTTAGCACACTTGTGTTGCTCCTTGCGTCCACAGTCGTGTGTAACGTGGCTGGAGAGTTTTTCATCGAGAATGTCTTGCTACATTTAGGACACTCGCGTGATTCGTTGCGACCACAGCCGTGTTTAACGTGGCTGGAGGCTTGCTGGAGTATTATTTCTTTAATTGGTTATCATTAATTGTTTTTTTATTGTAAAATTCACAAAAACATCTAGAATTTGTGTTGTGTGTTTCCATATCACAAATTATTTATTGAATTGTTATGAACTAAAACTAAATACTGGTGTCCATTGTTGAATAGCAGCCAGCCTAGGCTTATTGAAGGCCATAATAAAACAATCCCTGAACAAATCACCCGGTGCCTAAACCTACAGAAGGCCAATTTCAACTAGGACTAGGACTAGGCCCTCTGGGAATGACAGGCCTACACTAAAGGAAAAGGTTGGTATAGGCCAACTTCAACCATTGGTTGTGTATTTGGAACCACAGATTACAATCGAACAAAGTGTATGGACATTATTGAGTAAAATTTACCGAAAAGAATAAGAAACCGTTTTGTTGATGAAATGTGATCACTAGGTGGGGAGGCCAACAACTTTGGTTCCCAATTTTAAATTTTCTCAAATACCCATATGTAATGGGTAGTAACTTCAGTGAAAGCTGAGTAGAAATCGGAAAGTGATCACGCCAACGAACATGGCGAAAAGTAGGCCAAGACATCGGAGGCGGGATGCCCGCAGGGCGCTACTTCGGTGGCTCTCTACTGCCGGGGCTGACGACCTGGCCCCCCGGGAACACAATGAGGTTCAAGAACAAGAAGTTATCTAGAAAACGGGGAAGAAGACCCACCGGAGGAAGACCACGCGCTGCAGCTGGACCACTTACTCACACAGGATGAATATATCGATCTCCTGGAGGAAATTGAAGATTTTCTAATATTCCCAGACAAGTCAACTTTGATCAACTGGTAGAAAACATCATTGACTTCGAGCCATATAGCATTGGACGAGGAGACGCTCGGGTCGTCATTGACGTTCCACAAGACGACACAAGATGGCGAAGGGTAAAACGAGAGCGCAGTGGCTGGGACCAAATGGGGACGGAGGAGGAAGAGGCCGGACCCCAAGACCAGGACGAAGACGACAGGTCCCAACGAAGCAGATCAGACAACGAGGAAGACGACGAAGATAGTAACCCAGCGACGAAGAAGACGAGGAGGATGGTCTTCGGGATTTGTGATTACCCAACAGGTAGGGGCATTGCCAGACCTTTTAACCCGTGATTTCGTCCGCGCTTGCAGAATTAGAATACGTATCAGTTGGGTTAGGAAAGTTCCATCCATAGACTTTGACTTAGAGAGATGGCTTCATAGGACCACTTCTGAGGGGATAGACCTACCCAGGCCTCGTGATGCCCTAAAAACTTCTCCTCTCATGGACGGCATTCCTGCTTAACGTCTCATATTTGTGCAACTTGGCTAATCGAGACGAAGGGTGGAACGTAAGGGGACAAGGGGCGGACAGGCCTGTGCTGGTCAGAACCAGAACCAAGCACAGCATATGGGGAGGGCAGGGGTTCCACCACGTCGTGGTCTTCTCCGTCAGTGTCATCATTCGTCCGTGTTGTCGTTGTCGTCGCCGTCGGGGAGGTAGTCAAAGGGAAGGAGAAAGTTCCCGACAATTTGGCTGACGGCCCTTCGCGTTCCCTCTGGGACCGTGCTCACCAGGCAACAGTTGACTCTATTGATCTAGATTAGCAGAATTTGCAATCACTGACCATAACCTGTAATTATTTTGTACTTTGTAAATAAATAATAAAAGAATCGAAATCAGATCCCGGTTACTCCTTCGACCGAGTCTGCGACTGTGCCCTCCAACCACCGACCCTCAGATATAAAACCGGGGGTTCCGTGGGTGGAGGGTAACAGTTGTTCACGGACTTTGATGAGGGGAGAACCCAACAAGGTTTTTTTATAACATGTGTATATTTCAATATATTTTTTCGGTGTATTTTTTTCTTTATATAGGTGAAAAATGCTCTTGATTAATACCAAACATGACTAATTTATTGACACATTGAAATTTGTGTCATATAACTAACTAATTTAATTAATTAATAGTTAAATAATACGACTCCATCGTGGACCCATCAATTTTTTAATTCCCTAGAGTCAAATTAGTATGTATGCAAATTTTCATGCTAGTATCACTATTTGAAATATTGTTGGCTTAGGAACCGCACTACATAGCAGAAGAGCAAACAAAACAATCCAGTCTGGACAGAACAGACACCATCATGAAGCAAGTAAACCCAACACAAAGATGGAAGGACATTTCAGTCAACACAACAAACAACACATTTCACATTAACAGAAGCAATCTCTATGTACTGTGGAGCCAAGACAAGAACATACTGGAGAGTATAGTGAAACCACGTCCGCCTGGGACAAGAACAACAGACCGACTGCGAGGCGAGACTGTGCTGGGAGTGAATGTGGGTGTTAAGTGCAGTTAAAAGGTGCGGGGCGGCGAGGTCATATCGATGCTGCACGTCAAGTGCATGGAAGTCTTCCAAAATCGCATTAAACAGTAGCTTTTGAGCTCCACGAGGAAGAGTTTATTGAAGTAGTGTAATGTTTGTATAAGTATAACGAGGTTCATCGTGACGATACAACATATTCACAGATATTGCCTTAAGCATGGATTTTACTGTTATTATAGATGAAGCTTATGTAACACGTCGCATTTCATGTCTCACACATTTGTTTCGAGACCAAAGATGAAAATTATGTTATCTTACACAGAACAGAACCAAACACGTTTCTAGCATCAAATCCTCGGTCTGTATAGAGCACAGCACTGAAATAACGAACACTTCTCTGACAAGCAGTGCAGAGCACAGAGTGAACAATCCGCTCCATCTAGACAAAACAGTAACCTCCGATTGATTGGATATTGCTTTACGTCTCATATTTATGCAACTTGGCTAATCGAGACGAAGGGAGGACGTAAGGGATGACGCGGGGGGACAAGGGGTGGACAGGCCTGTGCTGGTCAGAACCAGCCACAAGCATATGGGGAGGGCAGGGGTTCTCCCACGTCGTGGTCGTCTCCGTCTGTGTCATCATCCGTCCGTGTTGTCTTTGTCGTCGCCGTCGGGGAGGTAGTCAAAGGGAAGGGGTTCCCCGACGACGACCCAGAGCTCGCCATTAGTTTCAGGGAGTGAAACTCCCCTATTCACGGGCCAAACCGCGAGAAGGTGTCGAGTTGGAATTTGAAGGCCCTGTGACCTCCGAGGTTAACACACATTACTCGCATTGTTCTGTTTAATGTGAGTGACCTCCGAGGTTAACACACATTAAACAGAACGATGCGAGGACAAAACAGCCAAGACTTGCTCAAACGACTTATTCAACATTATCAGAAGCAAACTCCTTGTATTATGGAGACCCAGCAAGAACAGACCGTAAAGCAGAGACAAAACATCGATCTGCGACATGAACAGCAGACAGACTGCGAGGCGAAAAATACTTCATGACAGAAGTTGCATTCGAGTAAACATGTGTATACCGGCTTGCATTTCGGTATGAGTTCGAATTTGGAGCTCGGATCATGAAGTAAGCAAACCACGATGCCAGGACATTTGAGTCAAGCCTTTTATACAAACAACACATTCAGCAGCAACAGAAGCTATAGCTGCTTGTACTGTGGAGGCCTAACAAGAACAGAGCGAAGACAAAACACGTCCGCCTGAGACTGGAACAAAAGACCGACTGCGAGGCGAGAGCGAGACTGTGCTGACAGTGATTGTGAGTGCGAGTGCAGTTAAAAGGTGCGGGGCGGCGAGGTCATATCGATGCTGCACGTCAAGTGCATGGAAGTCTTCCGAAATTGCATTGAACAGCTTTTGAGCTCCAAGAGGTAGAATTTATTGGAGTAAAGTGATATTTGTATATAAGTGTAACGAGGTTCATCGTGACGCTACAACATATTCACAGATATTGCCTAAAGCAAGGATTTTACTGTTATTATGGATGAAGCTTCTGTAACACGTAGCATTGCATGTCCCACAAATTTCTTTCAAGACCAGAGATAAAGATAGAACGAAATTAGGGACCAGCTATAACACGGCGCATGTCACGTCACAAACAACATCTGCAGGTAAATAGTAGATTGTAGTACGCAAGGGTATATTGGCCCCAGAGTTCAATCGACAATGACTAGCAGAGGTTGATAGATTCAAGGTATTGCAATTTCCCCTTGTTTTTTATCTTTCATTGGGTAAAAACCCGGTGGTTTGACTGGGCTGGGGAAAGTCGTAACAATCCTGCTTCTGTAAAAAAAAAAAAGATTTGGATTTCATCACTCGGGATGTGATGGAGCACAACACTGAGTTAACGAGCACCTCCCGGACAAGCAGGCCAGATTAATGAGGGAACAAACTATGTAAAGTACATTACTACCCTACTGACAGACAATACCACATACGTGCACAAAAAATGAGCACAAATTATAACGTCAATAACCCACTTAGTAACACAAACTTACATTAATAGTAAAACAATGCATCAAACATCGAGTAATTTGCAACACATACACAGAGAATTTTGTACAACAAAAACCCAAGCACAGAAACCGGACACCTCCTGTGTGACTAGGCTCTCATCCCACACTGAACAGAACCAGACACTTTCCAAACATCAATCCCTCAAGCTGTACAGACAGAACAGACTGAGACCAACACTAACATAACAAATGTTTTCCTGACAAGCAGGACAGAATAAAAGCGAACAAACCTCCCAGCCTGGACAGAACAGACAATCCCCCGAAGTTCACAAATATTAAAGAGAACGATGCGAGAACATAACAGCAAAGACTTGCTCAAACAACACATTCAGCAGTGACAGAAGGTAACTCCGTGTACTGTGGAGGCTCGACACGAACAGACCGTAGAGCGGAGACAAACCACGTCCGCCTGCGACAAGAACGACAGACCGACTGCGAGTGCGAGGCTGCAGCTGCGCTGTGTTGTGAGTGAAGGTGGTAGCCAAAAGGTGCGGGGCGGCGAGGTCATATCGATGCTGTACGTAAAGTGCGTTGAAACTTCAAAATTGTTTGATGACAATAGCACATGAACTCTGAGAGGTGTAATTTATTGGTTGTGATTGATATTTCTATATGTGCAGTGAGGTTTATCGTGACGATACTGGAGTGTCACCGACATTGCCGTATCCATGAATGGATTTAATGTTATAATAGACTGCATTCCCTTTTAACTTCACAAAGCTGCCCCGAAGGCCAAAAAAATTGTCATAGGGGACAATTTGGCAATGTGCCTTCCCCCAAACTCCATACACATATGTCAGCCACTAGGCGTGGCTTTATTCCTGCCGATGAAAGAAGCCTGGAGGAAAGTTTAAGTTATTTAGTTAGTTTGTGTTGTTTTGGGGCACTCAACGTTGAGTTATCAGTGCCCAAAAAAGATTTTTTTTTTGGTTGACATATTTAAAATGTTAGTCAAATTACGTGTAAACAGCTCTACATTGGACAAGAAAATTAAATTATTTACATGTGCATGTGTGTGTGTGTTTTGGAATATTCAGATAAAATGTTATTGAGAAGAGATTCCTTAATTGAACGATCAAAAAGGGCTCCATTTGTTTATGTTGTACGATGCTCATCATAAGGTCAGTCAAAACAAAAAACGGTCGGCATGGTCGCCAAGAGAGAAGTGCTCAACCTACTGGCTAGTGGATGTTACACGACGCAAGTGTGTTTATCGTAGATTTGCCGAGGGTTGCTACACCCCTAACAAACAAGAGCCAACCAGACATAACACCACCAAAATTGCCTTTGTAGGTTTTGTAGAATTCAGGAATACCTTACTGCACGCGTGTTAGGCTTAGCTTGCAAGAAGACCATGAACTAGAAAAGAAAACCAGGGCACAAAGTGAGGTCAATTTGTGGCACCAAGAACGTGCTTTGCTCCATGTAAATGTAATGTTGAACAGAAAAATAAATAGTAGTAATAATAATAATAATAATAATAATAATAATAATAATAATAATAATAATAATAATAATAATAATAATAATAATAATAATAATAATAATAATAATAATAATAATAATAATAATAATAATAATAATAATAATTTTTTTTTTTTTTTTTTTTTTTATTGAAATACATATCTCTTATACATTTTCTATCAAACAAGTTCGGCCATCCACAAGCTGCACAGGACAGCTTAACTGTGGAACATGTTACATTAAGAAAATCATGCATGTGAAATAATGATTTTTAACTAATTCAATATTTCAAAATTCTAGATAGCAATACAATAATAAGTAAAGTAACAGTAAGTATCAGTAAGCAGTGAATGACTCAGCGTGTAATAAAAAATAAAATAAAAATAAAAATATAGAACACTAAAATAAAAGATTAAAATAGTAGATAAAAACAAGTATTAATGATTTTGCAAATTAAATACTTATACTAGCCAAAAAACATTTTTGTGAAGCAACAGTTTGCAGATAATACAGTGAATAAACATTGAATAGAACAGATATAGAACAGTGAAAAATTATAGTGCTAATCCATGTACATTAAATTATGAAACACTTATATATAACAAATACACAACAACCCTAACTCATTGCATATTTCGTAATAAAAATGCCTTTAGCTCTCTTTTGATTTCATAAATAGTCTCTAAATCTCTGATGTTCTTTGGAATACTATTAAAAAAGAAAGAATAAAATAATAAAGATAATAATAATAATAATAATAATAATAATAATAATAATAATAATAATAATAATAATAATAATAATAATAATAATAATAATAATAATAATAATAATAATAATAATAATAATAATAATAATTCAATTTCAATTTCAATTTATTTGATTAAACACACACAATACATTTAACAATATCAAACAAGCAAGTTGCCTTCATGAGCAGACTGCTCGTGTGAAGGACTGCTTCACATATTAACATTTTAATTGTGCCAGCCGCCACGGTAAATATTAATGAACTATACATCCTTAAAACCTTAACAAAATAATTAACCAATTAACTAAATAAATAAAATTAAAAATACAATGTATAATTAAAAATTCATGATAATAAGTTTTAAATGTAACCAATTCAATAATACATTTCAGTAAAACAACGAACAAGTAGGCCTACATAGATAATCTTAATATTAAAGGTAAAAGCAATTTTAAAATGGAAAATAACTCACCTCTCTTTTACTGTTATAATTATTAATTTTATTATTATTATTATTATTATTATTATTATTATTATTATTATTATTATTATTATTATTATTATTATTATTATTGTTAGCGCGTAGGCGAGAGAGTCCTACAATTGCGACCTAGTGTAGGGCGAGGGGGGCCACAAGACGACTAGGTATTCGATGAGGGGGGGGGGCTAGTGGACTGTATTATAGGGTTTTGGAATCGAGCTTGCCATGAGAGGCGGAGAGTTAGGGAAACCGAGCTGCGAAATAAACTGAAATCACTTATTCGATTATATATTCGATATGCAGGACACAATGCCCACAACAATTTCCAAACTCCAATCATTATCTTTTTACATTGTAAATTGCTTCAAAATGATGACTGCCCACATTTTCCTCCTAAAACATTAGGGTATCCTTTCCACATTAAATAAAAAGACCTAACCTGACCTGACCTAAAAAGCCTGAGACTAGGTTTGACTACTAAATTTTTTGAAGGGTAGGGTGGAAAAAATGAACCACACTAACGCCTACTCTCCAGACAATGGCCAAAAGCACATAAAATCATTTTTTTAAAGAGATTTATTTGGACACTTAAATTCCCAACCAAGATCACTACAAGACTCAATAGAAGAGGCCCGTAAACACCTACTAGAGGCTCGTGAGAACCATTCAACAGAAGATACACCTCGAGTAGATGCCTTGATGAAGAAGACAAACCCGCTCCAAAGCACAATGATTAACGAAAAGAGAACAGCTCTTGAAGTAAGAGATGCGAAGAGGAGAGGTAAGATATAAGTTATTAAATATTGTGGCTTGTTGGTCCTGAGATTAGTGTCCCTGCTCCCAATGCAGAAGGTCCTGATAGTCAATGAAATCTTTAAGATGTAAACCCTACTATATTTGTAAAACTTTTGAGTGTAAATTTGTTTAGCTGTTTTGTTGGGGGTGGGGGAGGGAGACCCCCTCTACCACCACAGCCTAGGAGAGTAAGATCGACATTAGGATGAGGAAAGGGTACATTGACAAAAGGAAGGAGGAGGGTGACTATGGGAGAAAGGTTGATGGGGAAACAGGACTAGGTAAGGCCCAGGACTTTCTGGATAGTGTAAGTAGTAAACCAACTCAGTTTCCAATTTCACTGCTGGGTGACTTCCAAACTATCGGTGTATGGCTCGTATGAAAGTTTTCACAAAGTCTAATTTACGGTATTTTGAGAGCCTGTCCCACCCTCTAGCTCAAGGTGAAGACGACCAAGAAGGCCAAATTCTTCATTGTCTTCATAAAAATTGAACTCATTCCTAATTACAGAGGAAACTGGTTGATTGCAGCCCTTATATACTTCTCTGACAGATACCAAAACTACAACGCTTACAGCATTTTAGGTTCCGATGACTGTTTAGTAATTCGTCCCGAAGATGTTATTTCTCAACAAAGCCTCCAGTCTTACGAAGTCAACAACACAGATTTCATTACTTTGCACACAAAATCAAGTCCACCGTACAATCCCCGTGAGGAAAGCACACTTACCACTAGAGAAGTCTCATAAATTTTAGTAATATTTTTTTTAAAATTCTTCTCACACGAGAACAATTATAAATATACATTTAACCCCAGCCATAATAGTTCAAATAAGTTTCCTTGTGTTTTTTGTAATAGCATATGTAGAATATAATATGTAATTTGCCGTCAGAGCTGCTCGCCAGTCACACATCGACGAGATTAAGCCTTAAAACAATGTCATTGTGAGGGCTTCGTAGGCGACATAAATAAATGCACTCGTTTTGCGGAAAACGACTCCCCTAGTTCCGAGCCCACTCACTCTTATATTAGTAAATGATAGCAGTTGTAATAAAAGTATGCCCCGACTGGGGATCGAACCAAGCACCTCTGGCATTACGCGCCATAGCTCTGCCAATTGAGCTACCGAGACATAAGACACACCTTCATTAAACTGCTATTTGTTATTTGTTGCGTTAAGCCAGAGGTTCTGGGTTCGATCCCCAGTCGGGGCATACTTTATTAAAACTGATATAATTTACTAATAATGTCCTCAAAGCGGGCTTATGCTTAAAAACCGTATATTCACTCTTATATTGTTTGTGCATTGACACGTATGTTACGGAACCAGTAAAAGAGGAGACTTCCAATAATAAATATAATATTTAATTCCACCTGATCAACAAGAGGCCGTGCAAAAAAGAAAGAGATAAAATTGAGCTTTGTATAAGAATGTTGATGGTAATTACAAGTCAGTGGTTGAAGTCTGTTTTGACCTAGAGAATGTCTTATAGTATTAGTATTAGTAGTTTAAGGGCGCTTTAACAGCTAGGATTATTCGCGCCTCTAAGATAAAACTATTTCTCTAAGTGTGAGTTACCACCATGTTTACTTCTTTCCAGGGGGAGGAACGTAAGGGGAGACGCGGGGGGACAAGGGGTGGACAGGCTTGTGCTGGTCAGAACCAGCCACAAGCGTATGGGGAGGGCAGGGGTTATCCCACGCCGTGGTCGTCTTCGTCTGTATCATCATCCGTCCGTGCTGTCATTGTCGTACCGCGAGCAGACCATATTTTTTAACGAAAATTGAGTTGCTATAATTTAACAGGTCACTATTCCCCTCATAACAAGGTATACAATGTGCTCTCAATACTAGCACTTTCGGAACATCAACCCAGCTGGGTGTACGGAAAGAACAGGAAAAGCACAACACTGAGATAACGAACCCTTCCCGACAAGCTGGGCAGAATGAAGAACAAACAAGTTATTCTAGTCTGAACAGAACGGACAGCCCACTTAAACAACACTGATATATAACATAACAGCAAAGACTTGCTTAACCCAGCCGTAACAGAAGCTAACTCCTTGCACTGTGGAGGCCAGCAATAACAAATGGTAGAGCGGAGACAAAGCACGTCCGCCTGCGACAAGGACAACAAGCCTACTGCGAGCCGCACAGCCGCAACAGTGAGAGTGGAGGTGGCAGTCAAAAGGTGCGGGGCGGCGAGGTCATATCGATGCTGCACGATAAGTGCGTTGAAGCTTTTCAAAATTGTTTTTATGACGGAGCCACATGAGCTCTTAGAAGTGTCATTCAATGGTAGTGAATGAAATTCTTGTATGTGTAGCGAGGTTCATCGTGACATTACGTCGAACTTGGTAGTGGATTGCTTGTCTAGACTCTAAGAGCACTTATGCAGGGGGTGGGGTCCAGTAATATTGTACGAAAGATTGGTTGACGAACTACAACCGATAGAGGATGTGGAAGTAGGAACTTCTCAGGAGTGCAGAAAAAATCGCGAGGTCGTCACACCTTTCAGCCCGAAGTGGATACATGTTCCATGGCAACGGTAGCGAAAAGCGATTTAACTGACAATGGCAAGTGGAGGGAACTTCAGCTAAGGACCCTAGGTTGATTGAATATTGCTTTACGTCTCATATTTATGCAACTTGGCTAATCGAGACGAAGGGAGGGACGCAAGGGATGACGCGGGGGAACAAGGAGTGGCTTGCACCCATAATTGCTAGGTTAGAGACAGAGAGGGGTGAAGTGAACGGCATCACACTGGACGCCGATCAAGTGGGGATGAAAAGTTTTCGATAGCTAACAAGGAGGAAGGTAAGAAAAATTGTGCTACGAGAGTTGAAAAAGACTGTTATGGGAATGTTATTTGCAAATATTATATCACCTACAACCTATTCGATTCTCACATAACTTAACATGAAAATCATGAAAGATTCTTTTAGAGCATTGTTATCCTAGTATTGAACAGCAAGCCAAATACTAGGCCCAAACATCTTAACAAAATCTATGAATGCAATTTTGGAACTGAGGACGTAAAAACAAAGATTCTAGAATTTTTATGGAATTTCTTTAACTTTTATGGATTTAGTACACCAGCGCTGGAAACCATCTGCAACACCAATAATTGGTCAAACCTTAACGAGACAACTCTCGCACAAACTCTTATGTGTCAACAGGCAAAGAGCTGGCGAAGAAAGAATTATGTTCAGCACGTACATGGATCGTGATCCACAGACAAAAAAATAACAAGGAAACATAGAAAAAACATTAAGCAAAGTGGAGAAGCGTCTTGTGAACAGCCTCACGAGATTCGAGGTGCAAGGGAAACGAGGCCGTAAGGTGCCTATCCTGTTGACCACTGACTTGAGAACCTAGTTTGATACTTAGTGTCAAAGAAGAGCCGAAGCTGGTGTTTTGACGGAAAACATTTACACGTTCACCTTACCCAACACACAAGGGTTTGCGAAGTCAGGGTCGTTGTGGAGCCCACGTAGACGGCAAAATGAACTATTTAGTTTTCTCCAGAGAGAAACGAACACCCCTAGTTCGAGCCCACTCACCAAGACGGTTAAGGGCTGTTTAAAGTCGTCTTTTCGCCAAAGTTATGTTAACGGATATCAGGAATATTAATATATCATGCAGCGCACAGCAGGATGTGCACAGAGTATCTAACTCGTATTTTAACTACCCTATTCAGTTATTCAAACTTATCACATGCGTCAATGGCGCGTCAACAAGAGTCAACGCAAGGACCACTAGTATCAACAAGCTTTAAAACATCTTGCCAAATTCTTGAAGGACATTCCGAAGCTTACATCACACTATTGTAGGGCTCGTAGTAGTAAGCTCTATCTTGAACCCACATTCAAATCCAAAAGTGAACTATACAAGGTCTACAAGGATTTGGCGAAGAAAATAATATTTGTGCATTGTCAACAACAATTGTTGACTGCGAATTCAACAATCTTAACTTAGCCTTGTACACTACGAAAAAGGACCAATGTGATGTGTGTGTGGGTCACGACCATTGCTATGTAGATGAAGTAGTCTTTGATGCCCATCAGAAGCAAAAGTGTGAGGCTCGTGACAGCAAATCTCATGACAATGAGTTGGCTAAAGGTGATACCAGCCTCGGAGTAATTACAATGGATGTGCAGGCTGTAAAGCTATCACCTTTCATCAAGGCCAGCACGATGTACAACAAGACAAAGCTTTGTGAACATAATTTCACGACGTACAATTAAGTAACAAAAGCTCTGAATTGCTACCTGTGGCATGAAGGAGAAGCGGTCTCGATGCATCCACCTTTGCTTCCATGATAGTGGACAAGCTAACAACCATGGTCACTGAACATCATTATAAAACAGTAGTTATTTATAGTGACGGTGGCTACTACCAAAACCGGAATATGATTGTGTCGAATGCCATTTTTCATTTTGTCAAGCAGCACAATGTCACCGTCATACAAAATTATCGCGAGAAGGGGCACACCCAGATGGAGGTTGACAGTGTGCACGCTTCAATTGAACGTAAACTTTAAAATCTCGAAATATATTAAATAAAATCCTATAGCATGTTGTTCAACACAACACCATCCACTTTTAAAATGTGATAACATGTTGTTCATTTCAATTTTCAGAAGAAGTGTTTGGCTTCCCATTTCGAAAAGTTGATGGGGATGGACCAATTTGCAACAGCAAATACAGCTTTCCAAGAATTGGAACATATTATGGTTTCACCTATAAAAACCAAAGTGTCGACAGACGGAGAGCCGGGAGTTAACTTGCCGAAATCAAAGGCAATGCTTCGAGAGAATCTAATCAAATATCGGGAGCTGAATTAACCATCCCTCGCTGCCATAATATCCATATTGATGGATTTGTGGGGACAGCCTACAGCAGAGTTTTTTAATTGGTTCTCGGTAAGGCTATTAGATTTAGATCAAATATTCTTGTTTAATATACTAGATCTAGTAACAGTATTTACTTGTAACATCATTGCCAGAAAATTCTTATGAAAGCAATTTAATGCTTAGCTTTCGAACTTGCTTACTTAGCTTGTCCATCATATATTGTGTAAGAACTAATTTATATGTTGAAAAATGTTATTTTTGATTACATATATATCACCAATATGCACATATAGGTAGTAGAGATGCGAATTTTTGCGAAAACGGCGGCCCGGCCCAGCCCGAGGCCCAAACCCGAAACTGTCCGGCCCGACTATTAAAATAATACGGCGGCCCGGCCCGAACCCGGTCGAAAGGTGATGATCTTGGCCTGGCCCAAAGATCTGAACGGCCCGAAAGTCAGCCCAGAAGACTGGTTCTTACGAAGACTATAAAAGTCATGAGGATTCTTAGAATGGCAGAGGCTCTGCCGGCGTCATTTAAGACAACAGATTGTCTATTATGTAGGTCTTTATTAGTTCAACAAGTATAAACCGTTGTTACTGGCCCGAGAGCCCGAACTGGCCCGAAATTTCAATGTTACGGGCCCTGCCCAGCCCGAAAGTCAGGTCTGGCCGGGCCCGGGCCGGACTTTGGGCCGTTCGTGCCAAAATTCCCATCTCTAATAGGTAGTATCATAGCAAGTAAAGCCTTAAAAAAGTTTTTTTTTAAACTGTAGCCAAATTGATTCTTTACTACACTGTTACTAGAATTTCCTTTAATCATTTCATTTTTTATTCACAGATTTGTACATAGTAAAAATATACCATCTCCTGAGAGAGAGGGAGTGAATAACTAGAACAGTTATTATAATAAGAATAGAAATAGTAATACAATGAAATATTTAAGAGAACAATTAATAAGAATAGATAAGATAGATACACATACATACATTAGGTGATGGACTAGAAGGGTGATGGGACACAAAATGTGTTAGTTAAATTCAATTTTTGGATTGGATTGGATATTGCTTGACGTCTCATATTTATGCAACTTGGCTAATCGAGACGAAGGGAGGGACGTAAGGGATGACGCGGGGGGACACACAACCAGCCACAAGCGTATGGGGAGGACAGGGGTTCCCCATGTCGTGGTCGTCTTCGTCTGTGTCATCATCCGTCAGTGTAGTCACTGTCGTCGCCATCGGGGAGGTAGTCAAAGGGAGGGGGAAAGTTCCCCGACGACGACCCAGAGCTCGCCATTAGTTTCAGGGATTAAAACTCCCCTATTCACTGGCCAAACCACGAGAAAGTTTTGAGTTGGAATTTGATGGCCCAATAAGGAATTCCTCTAAGGAATAAAAAGGGTTATGAATGATAAAAGATTTAATTTTAATTCCGCCGGTAAAGCTATCACAGAAAAAACTCTTAAACCTCCTTGTGGAAATAAATGCAGACTAAAATGCACAAGAAAAATAGACAAAGACCAGAGGCAGTTAATTTTGCTAAGTTTCTGGACCATGGAGGACATAAATAGACAACGAGATTTTGTGACAAAATACGTATCAACAAAAACACCTGCATACCGAAATCCTAAAAAGGGAAGTAATCGTTTATGTAATAACGAGTATTGTTTCGAAATTAACAAAAAAAAATAATCGTCTGCAAAACATTCTTTCAATCCACTATCAATGTTGGAAACACAATGATTGATACCAGCATTAAAAAGAAATACGTTCAAGGAGTCGTAGGCTCGGAACTTAGGGGCAAACATGGATTACAAATAAAGATTGATCCCGAAGTAAAGGCGGTAATCCATGAGCATATCAACCCATTCCCGAGGTTAGAATCACATTACTGCCGTGCCATGATGCAGTGATACTGGGGTCTGGGGAATAGCCCCAGCTGTCAGACGCAATATTTTTTTTGGATAATGTATCAAGTTGGATGGCTTGAAACGTGATTTAAGGTTAAATTATATTGTAAAAATAGGAGGCATATGTTGCATTCATAACTAATGTAGTTCTCCAGGTGAATTAAAGTTAATTTTTATTTCATAACATAATATAACTATAACTAACAATAATAAATAGCATAATATAACTAACAACAATTCAGCGTCGGGAGTTGCTGTGATCGTAGGATATCGTACATGGAAGGTTTTATTTATTAATGTCCGCAATAAATATTTCTCATTCTGCGAGTATCACAAACGACAATCCAGTACGACAGGCATGCCAGATTATATGTGTTTCCAAAATTGGGAGTGGGACTTCTACAGGGATGGAGGCGGACGCGATCGTCGAAGGGTTCCAACAGAGTATGGCGATGCATGGATTGAAGTACGACCGGCTTATTAGCAACGGAGACAGCAGCGTCCACCGCAAGCTCATTGAAGCACTGCCTTACGGGCTTAACTTTCTTGTCAAGAAGCTCGAGTGCCGCAATCACCTGCACAGAAATTACATTAAGCAGATCCGTGAAATGTGCTTGAAAAAAGGTGTTAGGACACCTAAACTTTGCCATACAATACAAAAAAAAAATACAAGTGGGGCAATGTGGATTCGCCTGTACAGTTTGGTCACTAAGGCGATTGAACATCGAAGATAGCAAGACACACTTTTCCATGTCAAGGTTCGTGAACTGCAGAGGGACATCATCAATGGTACGAGCCATAATTTCGGCGATCACTCCCACTGTGCCGAGAGAGGTAGCTACTTCTGTGATGGTACCCCGAAGCCTGGTGAAACTAATCTCCTGACTAAACTTCCACAGACTGGAATGTTACAAGAGATCATGTCAGCTGTGAATCGATTGTCAAGAAACGCAGAAAGCCTTATTTTCAATGTTGACAACAATGCCGCGGAACAGTACAATTCAGTTGTCGCAAAAATGAATGGTGGAAAGCAAATTAATTACACTTTGAGAGACTCATTTCAAGTTTGCTGCAATGCTGCTGTTGTGTCATTCAACTCAACGGGAGAGCTACATCGTGAAGTCCACAAAACGGTTACCCAGAAGAGCCCTGGGGTTTTCACCAAGCATTACACAACGGGTAGAAGGAACGTCATTGTTCAAACTCAAAAACGTTAACTGGAAATGGCAACGGACGCAGGATATAGTAAACGCAAGAAAAGTCGAGCAGTTCCTGTTGCCGATGACGACTACGGCCCTGATGCAGCTAATCCACTGCCCGACATGTCTCAAGAGGACTTCGAGATAGCTAAAACCGTGTACTTGGAAACTGTCTTTAGGAGATAAAGAGAGAGAGATGCTAGAGGAGAGAACTCGTGGCCAAAGCATTTCGGATGCTGGGAAAAATGAGCAAAGATTAAGACTAACAGCATCAAAGTTTGGCCAGATTTGCAAGCAGAGGTTGACAACGTCATGTGCTGGGATGGTAGAAAGTATCCGTTACCCCACTTTCTTAGGCTCGAAAGATACTCAATCGGGCATAGACAAGGAGCCACAGGCGATTGCCCAGTTTGAGACAGAATGGAATGTCAAGGTTCTACAGTGCGGCTTGTTTATCGATCCTGAGCATCCTTATCTCGGTGTATCCCGTGACGGGTTAATTGGAGACGATCGCATTGTTGAAGTGAAATGTCCTGCTAGCGCTAATTTATTGACACCTGAAGAAGCCTTTGACACTAAAAAGATCAATTATCTCATTCATGTGAAGGATTCCATGCAGTTGAAGCCAGATCACAATTACATGTACCAAATCCAAGGTCAACTGCACATTACGCGTCGTAAATATTGTTACTTCGTCGTCTCGACTACCCAAGACATGTTTGTGCAGTCATCGAGCGAGACGACGTGTTTTGGACAAGTAAAATGGTTGAAGAACTTAGCAGATTTTATTTGAACTGTTTATTGCCTGAAATTGTAGATTCAAGACGAGAGAGAAAGTGTCCAATTCGGGATCCTGACTACATTGTTGAGGCCCAACAAAGAGCAAAGTTAAAAAAAGTAGCTTCTATTCAAAAATAATTTTATTTTTTTAATTGAAGGTGATTTTTTTATTTCGTTTTTCTGTAGCCCCAGTACCTTTAGCCCAAGTCGGCCTAATCGTTTATCTTTAGTCTCGAATAAGCTATTTCAACCAATTCCCAAAACAGCTGATATGATCTCCTTTTTGTTTGGGCAATAACCTTTGCCTCCACCGAATTGTTTGAACTAGCGTTTCTTTGGTTTCCCGAGCTGCAAGAGTATAATGTTTTTGCCCGTGATTTGCAATGGTAGACCATTTGGTAAGTGTGAAAGCAACAAAATAAGTCATAAAAGGTGCTTTTTAACATCTTTATCAATGAGAATACACAATATATTAATATAAAAAACTATCAAGACATTATGTTATTCGTTTGTTTGTATACGAACATATTATAGAAACGTCTCGTTTTGTTAAGTTGTTCAGGTGTCGCTAAATCTCTGCTGACCACCTGTTGATTTTGAGATTGATATTTTTGAAAGGAAGCATAAGGTACTTTTTTACATTTTGTGATTGAATTCTGTACATCATGTCACATAATGATAACATCAAAACGCAAGCGTGCGAGGAATTTTAGTGCCATGGAAGAGGCGCTATTGATGACTGTGGTATGAAAATATTGCCATGTTATTGAATGTTACCATCATGTGTACATCTTTCCAAGGGGCAGGCCTGTGCTGGTCAGAACCAGCCACAAGCATATGGGGAGGGAAGGGGTTCCCCCACGTCATGGTCGTCACCGTCTGTGTCATCATCCGTCCGTGTTGTCGTTGTCGTCGACGTCAGGGAGGTAGTCAAAGGGAAGGGGAAAGTTCCCCGACGACGACCCAGAGCTCGCCATTAGTATCAGGGAGTGAACCTCCCCTCATCACGGGCCAAACCACGAGAAGGTTGCGAGTTGGACTTTCTGGACGGAACAGACAACCTAATGAAGAAAAGAAAACAAACCCAACACAAAAATGCAAGGTGATTTCATTCAACACAACAACACATTTAACGTAAACAAAAGCAATCTCAATGTACTGTGGAGGCAAGACAAGAACATACTAGAGAGCGGAGTCAAAACACGTCCGCCTGCGACCAGAACAACCGACAGACTGCGAGGCGAGACTTTGCTGCGAGTGAGTGTGGGTGTAAAGTACAGTAAAAAGGTGCGGGGCGGCGAGTCTATCGAGCGCACGTTAAGTCATGGTTTTTTTTCCAAAAATCGAATAAAACATTACCCCCTGAGCTCCAGAGGATGAATTTTTTGGAGTGGAGAAATATTTGTGTTATGTTCGAGGTTCATCATACGTACAACATATAACAGATATTGCCTTAAGCGGATTTTTACTGTTAACATGGATCTAGCTTCTGTAACCGTAGCATATTATGCCCAAAAATTTTTGTTTCAGATCAGAGTAAGATAAAAACGAAGGGGAAAAGCTCAATGTTATCCCACACAGAACAAAACCCAACACTTTTTTTTCTAGCATCAACCCCCGGTCTGTCAGAGCACGCAGAGATAAGAACACTTCCCTGCAAGCAGTGCAGAGCAAGAGTGAACAATTTTTTTATCTGGACAAAACCTCCTGAGGTTAACACACTTTAAACAATGATGGGGAACAAAACTCCCAAGATTTTCTAAAACAACTTATTCAGCATAAAAGGGGGCTCCTTCTTGTGGGGGCCCGCAAGAACAGACCAAGAGCCGATCCAAAATGTCAAAAAAAAACAAAAAAGACTGCGAGGTGAAAAATTTATGACAAAGTTGCAATAGAGTTATCATGTGTATCCCGGGTTTGCTTTCGCTATGGGTTAAAAGCGGGCTCTGATCATGAGTAAGCAAACCAACATCGAAAAATTTTCAATTAAGACTGTACAAACAACCCTTCAGCAGCAACAAGTTATAGCTACTTGTACTTGGGGGCCAACAAAAACAGAGCGAAGAGAAAAGAAAAACACGTCCCCCAGACAAGAACTCAGACCGATCATGCGAGGTGAGGGTGCGCTGTGCGCGTGTACTGAGCCTGCGGAGAAGGCAGTCAAAGATGCGGGGGGGGAGGGCTACGTTGTTGCCGTCAAGTGCATTAAAATTTTTAAAAATCATTTTGTGACAATACACATGTTTCTAAGGGGGGTAATATTTGATGTAGCTACATTTAATGTGTTGAGGTTCATCGTGACGATATTATATTTCGAAGATAAATTATATCTATGAATTTTACGGTCATTTCGGGACGAACATCTGTTCACGGGTTTTTGGCCTACACGTATTTTCGAATTGTTTGCTTTTTTTTCCCTTTCTTCATACTAGGGCATGATAATTTCTGTCTTTTGACTTTTAAAACTAATTTTTTTTGGGTTCTTCGGTCCAAAGGGCATCTGTTCATAGTCCCTTTTCTTTTTTGTTGGAAATATATCATTTACTCATTTTACTCTTACATTATTCATTTCCTCGGGAAATATTAACCCTTTTTGGGGGTCCTCCGGAAGCCGGGATAATATCTTTTTTATCCGGATTATTTGGTATTTTTTACCCCCAGGGGGAAAAAGTGTGATTTAAAAGTGAAGTTTGTGAAGCGGGTTTACCCCATTTTTCCTATGCTCAGGGTCAACTCCTAGCAAGGAACGTGTTCTCAAGTGTATTGACTCGTCCTTGAAAACCCATAAACAACGTGCGCCGGGTGAGTTTCAATATATATCGGTACATAAAGAACGAGTGCATAAACTTTCTACAGAAGCGACAGCCTACTGCACCCCGTCAGTGCGCGTCGGAAATGATGCCGAATTCGAGCAGTATGAGACTGATATTAACGACTTTTTTTGAAAGGTTTGGTGCCTTTTGGGATAGATTTTGGACCTAGGAACCGATCACGTCGGCCTGTGCAACCACGTCCACCGAAGCTGGCCCTAGCCCCAGTGAAGAAAGGTTCCCTAAGTTTCACTGCCGACGTTTGAGGGCAGCCTACAGTTTTTGGCTATCATTCGAGATCTCTTCGAGGCGGCAGTACACAACAACATAAAATTGTCGGACTGAGAACTGCAATATTTTTAAGTGTTCCCTAAAAGGTGGGGCTGTTTGCTTTACTCCAGTCTATTCCTGTACCACGCTAATTACAGCAAAGGGGAATTGTTGACGTCACGATCCCAAAAAAACCCGGGGGAAATCGTAGACAGAGTTCTAATGGTTGTTTCCCTCTGCCCCTACAACGGGGTGCTGTTGCATCGCAAGTTGTTAGACAAACTTTGAATGTACCGGTCCTTGGCATTTTCTTGGTCAACCTGTCGAACTTGGGACCCCTGTGCTTTGTTCCACACCGCGGGAAAAGATGGACGGAATCTCGGCGTAAAGGGGACTGTCACTCCAACTAAGGAGCCGAAAACTTTCAAACATTTAACTGCTTCATTGACCCGTGTCAGCACCGCTGCTGCGGTAGGCCCCCCCTTAAATCCAAGGGTCCTTCACCCATATAAAAAGTCAACTTCCCCCAACGACGATTTCCCAATCTCAGTGTGTCTCAGCAAACAGGGGATTCCATCATGCGTCAAGTGCGCGGGAAAAGTCATTTCCTTCACAAGTGTCGTCACTTTTTTAAACGCAACGTACACGACCGTCATTCATTTGTAAAGAGCAAATCTTTATGTTTCAATTTTTACGGGAAAAACATACTGCAGAGCTGTACTTCCGGTTTTTTCCGCATGTGCCAAAAAACTGCCCCAACATTGCTGCATTTCAATGAAACGTCTCAGGGGAAAACAAGATAGGTCAGTCAGGGAGTCTATGCCGCCCTCCTCCCATTTCCACGGAATCGTTTTCTTTTCCTGTGTTCTTTCAACACCATAATCATTGCGGGATATCATGTTTAGCGGCCCATTACGGCGTTTGTTAGATTCAGCATCTGGGCTGTTTTGTTCAGAAAACTGTGTTAAAAAACTTGGTTTGCGAGCACGTCGCTCGGTGTGTGTCTCGGGTTTTGGGCCCCCACTAGCGTGGGAAGTGCGTGGCGTCAAAAATTAAATTTTACTTAAACATTCAAAAATGAAGGCCCCTTTGCCGCGAGGTTTTATTTTCTCCCAAAGGGTTACGGGAATCTTCCGAGAAATAAAGTCAATTTGGGGGGAAATTTGGGTCACATTTATGGCTTAATTTTGGGCAGACCCTTTTTTTAAACATTCCGGGAATATCGATGTTTTTCTGGGAGCAATGTTTACCCTTGATTTTGCGCCTGGTTTGTTCGGAAAACATTGGTTACCCATACACGGGAAACAGCACTTGGGATGGGTACTTCGGGTCCCATTAATGCACCTGGTCCTAAGTCCCCAAATAGCAACACTGCATGTTCAGTGTGCATGGACAATACTTGCGTAGATTCGGGGAATTAGAAAATACCTTCTGCAAACTTATGACTCCAGAAGGAAGCTGTGTAAAAAGCATTTTGAAAAGTCTCACCGGAGAGACTTCTGGTAGATTTATAGTTGAACTTCCCTTTCGGAAAAACAGCCCAGGCTTGGGGTATCCCCTCGGCTCCCCTCCTCCTTCCTGGGGCGTCGGTTAAAAACCAAACCCGATAAAGGGGACATATGATGAGTTCATGTCTGAATACTTTCATGGGTCACATGGACTTGTTTTCCCCAAAGTAACTAAACCAAACCCTTGGTGAAATGTATTACATTCCCCCCATCCATTTTATGAAGGGAGCAGTACAACCAAAGTTGGGTTGTATTTGACGCTTCGCGAGTCTTCTTTGGGTGCATCCTTGAATGACAAACTAAAGGTTTGGGCCAAACTGCAAACGTATCGTTCCTATACTGATTCGGTTTCCGAAAATCATCATTCCCTTTGTAGCCTATCGCCAAAATGTATCGACAAAATTTGGGTTGATCATCACAGTCGATTTCAAGAAAAGGTGGGGAACAACCCGGTGAACCAAAACAAAACTTCAACTGTTTACGTTACTTATGGTGAAGGTTGTTCTTCTTATCTTGCCACGAAATGCCTTCAAAACGGCAAAGGGGTGAAGAAAGGTTTTTCCAAAGGGGAGCACCTTTGTGTAAAGGGGCTTCTACCGCGACTTGATGACGGGGGCTGTCCCTTTCGAGGCTCGTCGCTTCAGGTGAAATTATTCAACTAAAAAAAAGGTGTTTCGAGCTCCGCAAAAGGTTATCCCGAATACCCAAAAAGTTTCGAACAGTTCCGGACCAAAGCGGAACTTAAAATGCCTTTTATCATCGATGAAAATAATCGGTAAAACATTGGGGCTTCATGGGATCCACAGCTGTGTTCTCATTTCTGTAAAAACCAACCCCTACCCGAGTGTTATCACCAAACGCAAAATTTCTACTGACCTTTCCAAGGGGTTTATCCCCTGGGATGGGTTTCACCGTGACCCCTTAAAGCCAAACTATTGTTTTAATCATTGTGGGATTGGGTTGGTGGACGATGAGCTTCCAGAAAAAACTACAATCGTGGAGACAATATTGCGAAGATCTTCCCCCCATACAAGACATCAGAATTAATCGATGCATTCAAGCACCCCCCAAAAATTCAAACTGGTAGGGTTTTGTGATCCTCTGAACTCAAAGCTCTGTAGTCTACCTGCGCACTATTCTCAGATGGGACTGTCATGGTTCAACTGTGCTGGTAAAAAAAAGGGGTCACCGATACGACGGTCTCCATTCCTCGTTGGGAACTTTGTGGGGCGGTATTACTTGCTAGACTTGTTTTTTCATTCAAAGTGCCCTTTGCATTAACCGCGATAAAATCCCTTTTTGGACGACTCCACTTTTGCTGGCCTGGGTTGCATCGCATCCAAAAACGTTTGGGAAGACATTCGTACTAACGGGGATCAGAACCAAGAACTTGTTCCTTCCAAACACTGATCATTTCAGCATGCAACCCCCGCTGACTGTGCCCCCCGTGGTTTTACTCCTTCTGCTTTCGCTCAACAACTTATTGGGCAGGTCCTCTATGGCTCCACGAACAGTGTTACCACACTCCAGTGGAACCTTAACAGCAGACGCTGCGACCGAAGAAAACAGTCGTGTGATGCACATCTAAGCTTGATACCCCCCTGTTAGACAAGTGGTCTTCTCTTTTTTACCTTGAAAAGTGTGCAGCGTGGTGCATGCGTTTCATTGATAATTGCAGAGTTGGCGTCAAAAAAGTTACTCCAACCAAAAGGAACAAAAAACCAAAAAAAAAAAAAAAAAAAAAAAACCACCTCCAAAAGCCGTTTTTGAACCCTTTTCCAGGGAAAGGGTTTCTTGGGGGCCTTACAAAAGAATTTTTGGCCAAAAACCCTGTTTTCTGAGAAACCCCCTTTTTAACCCGGGCCCAAGAAACCTTTTATCTGGCCCATTTCGAAAAAAGCAAAGGTTTTCTTTGGGTGGCCCGTTTTAAAAAATGGTAAGTTTCTGGCAAAATGCCCCTTCCAATCAATTGATGGGAATCCAGAGCACAACTTCCCCGCTGCCCTCATTGTGGGGACTACCCCCTTTTTCACGGTTGGGGACCGTTAAACATATTCGTTTTTAGCTTTTAAAAGGTTCCCCCTTGGGCTAGAAGCCTTTTCCCCCTCTTTTAAAGGGTTTAAAAATTTTTCCCCGGTAACCCCCTCTTGTCCCTTTTTACAAATTTTGTGGGCCGCCGGGCCCGAATTCCCCGGCTATTAAGGGTTTAAAAAAGGGGGTAAACTAACAAGGTATCCTTTCATTTTTTCCCCCCCCAGCTTCCAAAAATTTGGGAAACAGTAAGCGGAAATTTCCCCCCTGTTTTTAAAAACCCCCTTTTAAAAATTTGCCCCCCTGTCCCGTTTTAAGCCGCTCAATTTGTTTTCGCCCTTCCAACTAATTTTTTTGGGGGCCCTCCGGGACTTCCGAAGGGTTTCCCAGCAGCCCCAAGGTTAACCCCTTTAAGGGGATGGCCACTCCCCCCCCCCCTCCCCCCCCCCCCCCCCCGGGGCCCGAACCCAATATCCCCTGGATTTTCCACGCAGCTTTTTCCCTTTGGGAACGGGCCAGTCTTTAATCCCCCGGGTTTGAGGTTTTTGGGGTCCCCACTTAAAACTGGTGGAGTTTTCACCCCTTTGTTTAAAGTACCTGCCCTTCCCTTTTTGGGAATTAACTCCTTTACCTTTTGTTCTTTCTAACTTCATTGTTATTGTGTTATGTTTAAATTGTATGTTTCAAGGTGGGCGGAATGTTTGGCCTACACGTATTTTCGAAATTGTTTGCTATTTATTTTCATTTCTTCATACTAGGAGGCAGTGATGAGATTTCTGTCTTTTGACTTTTAAAACATAAATTTTTGTTGGTTACTTCGGTCCATGGCATCTGTTCAATACGTGCCTTTCGTTTTGTGTGGAAAATATATCATTTACTCACTTTACATCTTACATTATTCATTTCCTCTGGAATATTAACAACACGGCGCATTTCACTTCACTCACAACACCTGCAGGTAGACAGTAGATTAAAGCACGCTAGGATCTATTGCATGTATTACAATAAATTTGTGGAACTTTCAAAATGTTTAATGCCTCGATCTAAGGGCTTAAGTTTCGACATCATGTTTAGAGCAAACGAATTAGGGCCACGTTGGTTATGCTATGCGCAGTGTATTAAAGTAAAACTCGACGATTGGTCTTGCCCACCGTCTCATCATGGGTTCATGGTAGCTGAAGATAGGTCTCGCTCATCTCCAAGCCAGGTAGAACATATTTCTGTATTGTCTTTATTTGTTTTGCCATAGCTAATATTGTACCAGTTCACAAATCGATTGCGTGATGGACTGCACAATAGAAACCCATTTATACTATGCAATAATATGATTTTGATTGCTCGATGCAATAATATGATTTTGATTGCTCGATTGAATCCCTTATACAATCGCATTGATTAATATAACAATATTTGTCAATACTTCTTGAATTTCAAATCTGTTTTCTTATGTTGATATTTGTACCAAGTGTTGTTAATCACTATGGAAATAACAACCAGCAATGAAGTATATGCAAGTATTGAATTTCACAAACAATTCCTTTAAGAAGCACAGTGTGTAAAATCACTAGGCAACGAACACATAAATTTAAAAAACATACTTGTAAGTACGTCAAAAGTGTGGAAAAGTTGCTGTTGCGTGTTTGTTTTTTGTGTGCATATAAACAGTCTAATTAATTCAATTCAATTCAATTTTTATTCAGACAAGTTAAAACAATTATACAAGTACAGGTATACAAGTAAATGTTAAACCAAGACAATCAGTGAAGATTGTGTCGCCTGATTTACACAATAACAATATCATAATAATTATTATTATAATAAAAACAATAACATAGTGAAATAAAATAAAATTCAGTGATCACAATATAACTAATCAGATACTCAGCTAGACCTAGTTTAACAAAACAATATTTTCACATCTTTGAATGACTAGAAGTTATGCACCGACAATGAAACATTTAATGCATTACATTGATTATCTAAATTAAAACTACGACAGTACTTGAAATAGCCTCAATCGCTCTCTTATCGTCAAATCCAAGATCTTTGTCTTGAAGGAACTCCTCCATGGTGTAGTAGGCTTTAAGGGTCAATAATGTTGTAAGTTTTCTTCGAAATGTTATTAGATCTTTTGCATTAGCTATGATGTCTGGCAATTTATTAAAAAGTTTAAAATTAATATACATAGAGTTATTTTGATTTTAGCTTCGTACTATACTGTGTAGAATGAATGTCTTTATTATGACGAGTGTTGTGCTGGAGTACTTCATGGTTTAAGGAAGTTTATTTGAATGTGTAAGGCATTTACAAGAGAGGTTGCCTCCAAATATACAGGGAATAGAGGGTTAATATTTTGTTTTAATGAATAGCGGCTTGCAGTGAGCCTTAACATAACTAGTGATTTAAGGCCACACATGTTTCTCACTCCCCTTTTTTTTGTAATTTAAATAATGTATATACATTTACTGAGTGTCCCCAAAATTCTATTCCATAACGTAGTGAGATTCAAAGTTAGAATGATAAACTATCTTAGCCACATTTAACCCTGCTATTTCCTTTATGGATCTAATTGCGAAGCAAGCCGAACTAAGTTTACTACAGAGGCTCAAACAATGTTGTGACCAACTACGATTTCATCTAAATTATGCCTAGAGACTTTAAATGCGATACAGGCAAAATAATTAATCCATCCACTACATTTGTAATAGAATCGATTTTATCCAGATGGTTACGTTTTTGTGATGAATGAAACTGAATAAAGTTAGTTTTGCTAGAATTAAATACTAATTTATTGTTTTGATACCATTTCACTTGCTTTAGCTATTTTATTTTCTGCATTAGTTTTAAGTACAACACTTGATGAGCCTTTAACAAGTAAGCTGCCGTCATCAGCAAAGAGTTCCGAATCATCAACGACAAAAAAAAATCATTGGAGTAAATAATGAAGAACAGAGGGCCAAGAATGGAGCCTTGGGGCACTCCACATACAATTTTACTAGGGTTAGAAATGTATACTTCTTCATTTAGTCCAATATAACTGGTAGTTTCTGTGATTTGAAAGCGGTTGTCAAAATACGATTCTATTAGTTTCAGTGCTGTACCACGGAAGCCATAATAAGACAATTTATTCAGCAAAATTTTATGGTCAACACAGTCAAAAGCTTTTGAAAGATCACAAAATATTCCAAGTGGATTTTGATTTTGCTCAAATGCTTCAGTAATCATTTGAACAAAGTTATGTATGCTAAGTTTTGTTGAGCGATTTTTACGAAAACCATTTTGGTGATCAGATATTATATTATACTTATCTAGATACGAGGTCATATTGCTATACATAACTCTTTCCAGGATTTTTGAGAAAGCTGGTAAAATTGATATTGGACGGTAGTTATCTAATGCCTGTCTATCCCCTTTCTTAAAAATGGGAAATGATTTTTAGCTACTTTTAGTTTTTCCGGGAAAACCCCTTGAGATAAGCATTCATTAATAATATAACTAAGTGGTTCAGCTATGAATCCAATGCACTGTTTTAGAAGCGAAACTGGTATACCATCAAAACCAATAGAATGTTTTTTCTTTAATGAATTTACTACTTCAATAATATCACTAGAGTTTACAGGAAAGAAGTAAAATGAATTGGCATTGTCAATTTTTACGTTACTTAAATATTCCATAACTACACATTCATCACTTTTTAATATTCTTGGTCAAATTAGAGGCAATTTCAGTAAATATAAGTTGAATTTGTTAGCAATGATTTTGCTGATCATCTATAATGAGCCCTTCTGGTGATTTTATAGATAAATTATTTTTTATTGGTTTTGGGTTTTATTTATTTGTTCATTAACTATGCCCCAAATGGCTTTAGATTTATTATCACTTTTCCTGATTTTTTCACTTATGTGCAACTTTTTTGCATGTCTTATGGTTTTCATATAGCACTTTTTGTACTTAATATAATACTGCCACAATAAATGGATCTTGATAATAACATTAAGAATAAATAAACATTTCAAATTTAACCTAGAAGTTTTAATTCCAGAAGTAATCCATTTATTGTTAGTGTTAGCAAGGTTAATGTTTTGGTGTTTAATTGGAAATGTTGTATTAAAAATCCTCAGAAACATGTCATTAAATATTTCAAAGCTTTTATTAGCGTTACCATTTTACCATTATTGGGTCCCAATTTATATCACAATAAACGTTCATTAAATATTTGTACCTGATCAACGCTAAAAATTCTTCTATGAATGATCTTTGTAACAGGGATATTGACACCAGCTGATACTTGAAACGCAATACGTTGTGCAAAATGGTCTGACAAATTACTTATAATTACTGAACTTCTAAATTTATCAGGACTTAAGTTTGTTCCTATATTATCGATAGTGGAGTGTGTAAAATGAACAGGATCAATCCTCGTAGCCTCATTTATAGTCAAATTCATATTGAACATTGTAGGAGGTTTGTTAGCTTTAGGTTACTTATAGATTTTTTTGATGTGTCAATATTAAAATCTCCGGTCAAAATAAGTTTTGTTTTGTTTCTTAATGACAAGTTCTAGTACTTCTTGGAGAGTACTTATGAATAAGTCAATGTTTCCTGAAGGGGGTCGATATAGAGTTAAGATGGTGATCTTTTCGAATTGATTTTTACTATCACTCTTACTTAAAAACCAAGTTAATGCCTGCTATTTTCAATTTATACCTTCATGGCTAAGCTTTTCAAGTCCAATATTTTTGTTGCTTTAGAATGCAACATCTTATTAGCAAGATAGCTACCCCACCACATTTTTTGCTTTTACGACAATATGCGTTAATTAAAGTATAATTACAAATTCTAATTTGGGAAATTTCACATTCACTTAGCCAATGCTCAGATATACACAATATATCATATTTTCACTGACAGAAAGTTGCTCACTTAAAAAGATTTCTAGGTTATTTATGGAGTTTTGCTAGACTTTGGATGTTTTGATGTAATACACTGATAGCTGTTGATTTGATTATACTTTGAGATGGGTGGGATAAGGTTTGTTTAGCATTTTCCTTATTTAAACACAAGGGGCAAGGTGGTTCTGGTACAGCCCAGAAACAGATCACCCCTATCCTTGTTGTGTGTTAGGTTGGGAGTGTTAGCGAATTGCGAATTTGAAAATTTATCACCTTAGAATTTCTTTTGCCTCGAGACTTGACTTGTGTAATCCTGGGGTTTCTGGTCTGTCTGGTTCTGCTAGATATTGGAGATTGTGTTTCCACCACCATAAAATTAATGCGGTTCATGATGTCACTTGCAGGATCTCAGCAACCCATGTTTTCTCAGTCTCGGTCATGGTAGACTTAGCGTTCTCTTCTGTCTCTCCTTCCCTAACTGGATCTACGGGGGGGACTGCGACCATCGTGTTTCCTTGGGCAGCTGAAGGGTCCACGAGAGCCGGAGTGTTAACAGGAGATGTTTGTCCGGTTGAGGCATTCCGTGAAGATGATTTCATTCCCCCCGATGATTTTGAACCAACTCAAAGTCACGATTTGACTCCGACGGCATTGACGATAGTTGCACTCCACCAGTTTGGGAATCATTAACATAGACTCGAGATTGGCTCCAAGGGCAGGGCCGATAGTTGCACTCCAGCATTTGAGGAATCATCCATAGTGACTTGAGCTGGTTCCGAGAGTATGGACGATAGTTTCACTCCAGCAGTTGAGAAATCAGCCACAGAGACTTGTGCTGGCTCCGAGGTCAAGAACGACAGTTCTGCTCCAACATCTATTGTGAAATCCTCCTTCACCACCGTTGCATTCCCCATGTCTTGGCTGATTTTGCTGACGTGTAGTAGTACCGGTTGTAGTCCCTCCCCATCACGCAAAGTGACCAAAAAAAGTATTGAATTCACCACGGCAAGGTGACGGGCAGCATGACTGGAGTTTTGACCTCGGTCGAATTGGCTTGCAGGGTGACCTGAACCGGGGCCGAATTCACTTCAGACGGCTTGACAGCCAACAGGGTGGATCCCTCGGAGACATCAATTCCCTTCGTTGCTTGGGTTGAAGATGTTTTTGAGGCTGTGATTTGAGATGTTTTAAGGTTGTGATTTAAATAGATCCTCCCTGATTGGGCTACTATGGGCTGCACGTCTGATTTGTTCTTGTAAATGGATTTATTTATCACTAAATGATGAAACAAGTTTGGATCAGGTGTCCATTCCATGGTGCTGCTTATTTCCTCTATCATAAGGCAAAGTTTCTCGCAACCTCTCTTACTTGGATGGAGACCGTCACTTGAAAGGTCGGAAGGTGGCATCCATCTGTTTGTATTTACGAATAAAACCCCGAGAGTTCTGCACGCCCAATGTAAGGATGAGTTGAGCTCATCAATTTGGTGGTCCGGGGTATCTGTACGGTATAAAATGCCAGTAAAAGCTATTCCGGACTCCGGATACTTTTGCTTTATCGTCCGGAGCAGCTGGTAGATATTGTCCATAATTTGTAATGGTTCAAGAGTAGTCACTGAGTTGGTGCCATTGTGGATGATTACGGTTTTGGGTTGCGGGTCATCTACAGTTTGATTTTCCATTATCTTTTGAAGCTGATGCGGCTGGATTCCTGGATATACTTGCAAACGATATATGATCTGTGGTTTTTCGCTTAGCTGTATGCAACCTTTAAGCATGGAGTCACTTATAACTAGAGTTTGTCTGTCCCCTTCTTTCATGGCCTTATTTGTCCATGACTCACCGGATTTAATTGGGCTAGTCTTATTATGTTTATTTTGTACGCTCTTTCTTTTTCCTTTCTTTATGGATCCAGGTAGGTCTGGAAACTCATCCAGTTTAAGACTGAGGGAGCTAGGTGAAGGTATAGCTTCTTTAACGTCCAGGCATTGGTAGTAGTTATTTAATACCACTGGGTCTGCATGGTTTGACCTTTTATTGACTGTCCCTGGATTTCCGGATTTTAAAGATGTTGAGTGCCATTGTTCAACATTTTTTGATAGAGTCTGTGATTGGCGGTGTGTAGTCTTACTAAGACAGGGTGTTAGGTTTTCATTTACGATATGTGAATCCATCATAGAAACACCTACATTCCGCTGACCAGAAGACACACTTATCAACGAGCACTCAGTACTTACGTCTTCTTGTAGTATTTTCTTTGCGACTAACTGGGCAAAAAGGCTTTTCTCCCCTTATGGTTTAGATACAGCCCGTGATGATTAAATTGATCCCTTTGAATAGTTTTAAGGGATGTATGGAAACTCCTTGGTTTGCCCAGCAGATTTTGAATGTGGATATTTACTTTGTTTATCTCCTTGTTTATTTTTCCTAGTTGTAACTTATCCTTGTCATAACATCGAAGCGAGGTAATAGCTCAGATATTATAATTTTTGGCATACAATGTTCTGACAACTAGATAATGGTATTAAAGCATGCTTAATGGCATTGTTATTGATTCCTACATCATTTGCCCCTGCCATAATCAAAAAAATGTCGTTTTCAGTTAGCTGATCAATCTGGTTCATTAATCCCTCCGTTACTTGCAATGCACTTGCACCTGGTTTAAGAATAGATTCTACTTGTAATTGGTCATGGGGACCAGACACCTCTTTGCTTCCAACTCATGAAGAATTTGTGAAGAGACATAAATCGACCATGGTTATCAGCCATTATAACGATCTTCCTTACTTGTTTTGATTGTGTTTGATACCATTTTAGATTCAAAAGAATTACTGAATTCTTCAAACTAGCAGTGGTTTTAGGGCTTACCGCTCGAATTTTTGCTGTCACTTTGGTTTTAGTGGTATGACTTGCCTTTTATTGTGAAGATTTTCTGAGAGGTTCTCCAACTTCAATATTCAGTAGTCCTACTGTGCTCGGACGTTGTCGTCGTTGTTGTTGTTGTTGTTGTTGTTGTTGTTGTTGTTGATCTACACTTGCGGTTTAAGCCCACCCCAACATGTTTGGGTAATATGATGGGTCTACCTTTCTTAGCTGGGATTTTTGACCATGCATTTCTAGACTGTTGGGCGACAATCTTTTGAGGGCTGATATTAATTCCATGGCTTGGCTTGTCTCTGTGTAAAGGTATTATGTTGGACCTATTATACTGATTAGGGTTACAACGATACTCTTGTACCAGCTGCGTTTGATGAACACCTACACTTAGTAGTAGTAACAATAGGATTTTTTAAACAACGCATCTCCAAATGAATATGAAGGATTTCTGATTGGCCTAGAACGAAGCTGCTGACCCTTCTGAGATGGCTCATCACAAGCTACAGACCTTCTTTATTATTCTGATGCTGTTGTGATTTTTTAGATTCTCCTATAAGAGTTGCTGCTCCCACATCGGTCTTCTCATCATTTGTTATCCAGTCTTTTCCTATTTTGGTACAGTTTGATTGAATGATACACCTAGGACGCTCTGTTGCATCTTCCACTTCTGCATTAAGTTCATGATAGCAAATTACCTTCTTAGGACTAATGGTATTTTGGCTCCCTTTCTTACTTAACACATCTTCAGGCTTACTCTTTCCTTCTTCTTCCAGTTTTAATCTATTTTCCATTTCACATATCAACTTCCTTGCCATTTCTATTTCCCCATTTTTGGATTTCACGACTCTTTCCCACATAACACATGTTTTACATTCCGCTTGAGCTAAGCCTAGCTTCCCAGTATTTCGTCGCATTGCAAACGTGAAAAGTTCAACATTCTCCGCTTCATTAGGTAGGACGTTTATCTTTTCCATGCTTTCACTCACTCAGAGACTGTAGTTTCTAGCTAGAAATTAAGATCTACTCACTATCTAAACATGAGCAGTGCATAACGTACCTCACAGAGTTGAGATCCAGGCAATAGCCTGTCAAGGAATGGGCAGCCTTTGCAAAATGACACTGAAACTACACCCATCTCTTGGTAAATCCGCTGTCGTAAATATTTCTTAATTAATTCCTAATGGATTTTGATGTTTTATAACTTAAAATGATCCTTGTGATACGCACTGTCTTTGTTGCACCATTAGAACACCATTTATCACCACAATATTAATACAAAGTTAAAAACACTTCTTTTAAACAAAATTCAAACCAGTTGTTATTATCGTTGTCATGGTTGTTGTAAAGGATAGTTTGATTAACAGTTCACATTGCATTAGAGGAACCCAAAATTTTTTTTTTAAGTAATTCCAGGGAGCGGATGCTCACCGGTCTCGAGGCCTGCAGGCGAACTTTATACCGATTTTGAAATGGAGGGTCGAAAACTGCTTTACAGGCTGGGTTTGCAGGAGATCCTACAGTATATTGTGGATGTGCCCCACCCCCTATAATTTACCCTAACCAACGACTTTGTGCACTTTTTGCTTTCCAGATGTTGCAGAATGGAGTGTTGAAGCCACAAAACTTATCCTGGACAAATACCAAAAGTACTTGTCGGGTGTGGGGCCTTTAAGAAAGTTCCAGAACAAAAAACTAATGTGGGGAAAAATTTCATCCGATCTGATGATATTTAGTAAAAGTTCCAAGACACCTTCACAAGTAAGAACCGGTATAAAACCGTTCTAAAAAGGAAACATAAAATGTAAGATAAGAATTATTGAGGGGCGTAGGGCGTGTCGACTGTGCAGTGTGCACAAAAGCGGAAGGATACTGTGGGGGAAGGTTCAAAAAAGTTAAAAACTAGCAATGATGCCATTTTGGCATTTTTGAAAGATAAAGAGATTGCCAAGGATCGAAGGCACAAAGAGAAGTTAATCTTATTAGTACCTTGTTGTGGTTGAGAGCCCCTATTATTTACCCCAACCAACAACTACATGCACTTTTTGCTTTCCAGATATTGCAGAACTCACTTGAAAAAAACTAATGAATACAACTTATATCCATTAGTTCTTTCAGATTCATTATTTTTTAATTTTCATGTATATGTAAGTCTTAAGACTTAAATTAGGCTTACTGACGCCACTGCTACAAATGATGAAGTCTTTATCATTGTTTAGGCCGAGATGCCTATGCCGAGAAATTTTAAATGGACTGTAATTAGTTTTTAATAGAGATAAGAGAGCAAGAAGAACACAGGAAATAAATGCAGAAGAGAACTTACATATGATTGTGCAGAATACTTCCTGCATGGACTGGTTGCCCCCGACGTCGTGATGTTCGGATGTTGGCGAACTTTCTTGCGTCGCGTGCGTCGCGACGTCAGTGTGTCAGACGTCGAGGGGGATAGAAAGGTTTAATAGAGCTGGCCAGTTGAAGAATAAAGAAGAGAGAAATAAAGAAATAGCAAATCGTAGCGTTTGATAATGTCACAACACAGGCGAAGTCACTGCAAACACAGTGCAGAGTACGAGAGCGTAAGAAAACAGGATTTGCCCAAATATGGGCGAGAGAGATAACAGAGAGCGACCGACCTTTCAGAGACGACAGCTTGTCGTGTACTAACCTAGAGATGAATGATATGCGAGTACAAACGGAAGATAAACAGAAAACGAACGTGATTGGCTGACCAAATCACATGACAAAACCGGGCAAAAGCACTCGAGTAAAAACCAAAATGAAAAGATGAAAATACAAATACAATGAAAATAAGCACTAAACAAAGCGACGAAAATACCAAATATAATCGGCGCGAACATAACCGCCCACCTAAAAGTGAAAACAATGTAAGTAGACACAAGAAACAACAACTAGAAACTACAAAAATAAAAACAAGTCCGACACGAAAAACTAAGGGGGTGGGAGGGTAACCAATTTGTTTACCGGACGGGTAAACACTCCCTTAGTAGTACGGACAGAAACCACTCTAACTGTGCCGTCCTTGCTGGGGCACAGTTGTACTACTCGGCCGAAGGACCACGATAGAGGAGTACAAGAGGTTCCAAAACGAAAACCACGTCGCCAAGCTTGAGATTAGGACACGCACGAACCCACTTTCCTCTTTGCATTTGAGTATGCAAATACTCAGTAGACCAACGAGTCCAGAACGTTTGGTGCAATTGACGGACACGATGCCAGCGAGAGAGGGGTGACGCATCGGTGGCCAAAGCGTGTTCTGGAGGCGCTAAGAGAGTGGTGCCAATTAGCAGGTGGACGGGGCTTGGATAGTCGGGGCCCTCGGCGGGGTCAAATGAAGTGGCACAGAGGGGGCGACTGTTTAGCACGGCTTCAATACGCGCGAAGAGGTGGCAAACTCTTCAAAGGTGTGAGGGGTGTCCTTGATCAGGCGACAGAGCAATAACTTTGCGGATTTAACCCCGGCTTCCCAGAGGCCACCGAAATTGGGGGCGTAGGGAGGGTTAAAATGCCACTGAACGGCACGGTGGGCGAGCGCATCAGAAATAGATGTCTCGGACAGAGCGAGAAAGGCATGAATCTCGCGGAGAGTACGGGCAGCACCGACGTAATTACGACCACAGTCGGAATATATGTGAGCCGGAAGGCCACGACGAGCAAGAAAGCGATCTAAACAAGCCAGGAACGCTTCCGTGGATAGATCGGAGACCATCTCCAAATGGACAGCCTTAGTAGCCATGCAAATGAAAAGACATAGGTAACCTTTGGTGATGGGGGCGTTTCGGCGAGTACTCGTCTTCACAGAAAAAGGGTCCTGCATAATCAGTGCCGACGTCGAGAAAGCGCGTGAAGGCTGAGCACGAGATTCAGGAAGATCAGCCATGAGAGGCTGAACAGGTTTGGCGCGAAACTTGTAACACGTTAAGCAACGTCGAATACGTTGTCGGAGTAGACCTCGCAGAGACATAATCCAGTAGTGTTGCTGGATGAGGGCTTGAACGGTACGAGGACCAGAGTGCAATGAAATGCGATGAAACTCGTCACACAAGAGTGAGGAAAGATGCGCCTCTTTGGGGAGCAAGAGGGGGTGACAAGCTTCTTCAGGGAGCAAGGAGTTGTGTAACCTGCCGCCCACCCTGAGAAACCCGCGGGGGTCGATGAACGGTTAGAGAGTGGAGAGTCGAGAAGACACAGCGGTCTGGTTGACAAGATGTTTAAGCTCGTCAGCGTAGTAATGCTTCTGAGTGAGCCGCACAAACAAATTCATTGCGTCATCAAGCTCAGACGGAAGGAGCGGCCCGGTGGGCAACGGAAGGCGTGCGCGGCGGGCGAGAAGAATTCTTGAGAAACGCACCACATGGCCGAACACGCGCTTCGCTTTCAAGAGCGTAGAAAAGCTTTGCAGCTTAACAAGCAAGGGATCAACGACGGGGTCATGACTGATCAAGACAGTAGGGGACGGTTTGAGCTCGGGCACGTCGTGGGTGGGGTCGAACGAGGTGACCACGGAGGCCACGTGGAAGGGGAGAACGCATGAACGGGACCCATTAAGCCACAAGGGTGCCCTAACAGTTCTAAGGGAGCAACCCCAGCGAAGCACAATCAGCTGGGTTCTCTTCAGAACGTACGTGCGTCAAACTGGTGGGAGAGTTGCTCACGAGAATTTCGACTTCCCGATCGGCGACGAAAGTCTTGAGTTGGTACGGAGGGTCACGTTTCAGTCGACGCTCTGGACTATGAAAGTTCTGCAGCGACGTTGCGATTATAACCTGGCGTATTACAATCAGCTTGAAGGGAGAGAAACCGAGTAGTGACCAGAGGTGTCGCGAGAGTGAGTATGAAGAAAATGCTCTTCAGCGAGCATATCCAGTGGGTCTGATGAGGTGGGTCGAGACACTTCTTCAGACTCGCAGAAAAGACAGAGCGTGCTATCTAAAGGAGGGTTGGCGACCGTGAAAAAAGAACATGAGGGCTCAGAGGACGGTTTGATAGTGTTGACTGGTCCTAGCAACACCCATCCGAAGACGGTATTGAGTGCGGCTGGCCTACTACCACGGACTGAGTCACCATTCTTACATAGAATGTCTGAGTAGAGATCTGCGCCGATGAGGAAATCAATAGCGCCAGGCACATTGAAACGATCGTCCGCAAGATCAAGATCACGATAACGTTTCTAAGACGTCATGGACACCGAAGACGTAGGCAGATTGCCGGCAATAGAGGAGAGAACGTGTGCATTAACATCGATATACGTTTGAGTAGAGCGACGGGGTGCGACTCTACAACGTACAGTCCCGAGGACACGAGTGGATGTGCTACCAACACCTGAGAGTTGTGAAGTGGCAGGTTGGATCTTCAAACCTAACCTTTGCACTAGCGAGTTAGTGATGGCCGAGATCTGTGACCCAGAGTCTATTACCGCACGGAAAGGTTGCAAAATCCCATTAGCATCACTGATGAGAGCGCGAATCGTGCCCAACAGGACAGTTTGATGCGTAGGATTCAAAGCCCGGACGTGACATGAGAGAGCTTGAGGCGGCTGCTGACTTGGGCCTGAGGTGTGATTCACTTCCTCAACAGAGGAGGGGGTGGAGTCCGTGTGAAGCAATGAATGGTGTTTGTTGCTACGGCACACAGAACACGAACTTTTAGACGCACATTGAGAACGCATGTGCGCCCCCATGCAATTAAAACAACGTTTCAAACGTCGCAGAGTGTCATAGCGTTCATTGACAGCTTGACCTCGAAAAACATCGCACTGATACAAAGTGTGTGTTGACTTGCAGAGAGGGCACGCAAAAGGAGAGGAGACCACATTAGCGCGAGATGAGTCATGACTAATGTGTCTCGTACTAGAGTTCGAAACAGGTGCGGACGATACTAGAAAAGAATTAACCTTCTTAGAGGGATGAGAACTCTTCGGTGACATAGTCGAATTTTGGCCGACAGCACAGAGCTCCATAGTGCGAGACTGTTGTTCCAAAAAATCGATTAACGATTTATAATCAGGAGCTGAGTTAGAACAATGCTTGGTTTCAAAAGCTTTCCGAGAAGAGAGATCGAGATTCGCCAACGATAAACAAAGCAGTAGAAAATCGCCTAAATCCGGAATATCTAGTGCTTTCAAAGCTTCAACCGAATTACGATGGACTTTGAGGAAGCTTTGAAGTCCTTCATAGGACGAAGTCTTGAGAGGAACAAATTCTAATATCTTCTGAACATAGACGCTGCCTAGAAGTCTCTTGTTCTGATAACGAGAGATAAGAGCATTTAATGCCAGAGGATAGCTTTCCTCACAGATTTGAAACTCAGAGATAATAGCTAGAGCTTGTTCGGACAACGAGATTTGAGTAATGGCAACTTCTGCACATTACCTAACGATGTGTTTTTCGTCTATCAGAGACTTGAACAGGAGTAGAACTCGGGCCATTTGCAATGTCACCCGCGAACTTAGGGAGGTCAATGACTGGTAGAGAGATGTGAGATTTCGCAGAGATGGGGGCAGCCCCGTGTTGAGTCACACTGACGGCTGAGTCAACTTAACAGCCGCGAGGAACCTAGCTTTTGCTGCGTACAGAACTGTTTCAAAACTGTCTTGAACCTTGTCGATTTCGGTGGGTCTCGCCGTGTCTTTTAACTGCGTGTTGATATCGGAAATTGACATTTGGATGTCTTGAAAATCAGACTCCAACGCAGAGAGCTTGTCGAACCGAGGCCTACACAAATGGACATCTTCGGGTTTGATTTTAGAGAACGCGTCGTGTGTTCTCTGAACGCTAGCAAAGACAAATTCACGACGAGCTACCAAACGTTTCTGTTGTGCTTGTAACTCTTCCATGGTGAACGATAGGTACAAGTACCAAACGGAGAACAAACGACAAAAAACACGGAAGAGAACAATTCAAAACAGTGAGCACGGTTTATTAAATAAACACACGAGGCACGAGACAATAATAAACCAAGCAATGACGTGAACACAAGGAGAGAAATAGCAGTTACGTAAATTGACACGTCATTGCAAACAGTGTATGAGCGAAAAACGATGCGTGTATAAATCACGCGAGACGAGAGCATAAACACAAGAAAATCACTATATAATATGTGCTTTAGAGCCAGAGAAGAAACACATACAAGAAAGAAATCGAGAAACATTATGTACAAGACAATCAGACGTCGAATGCCTGATAGCCTGGTTCAAACATGTGGTTTAGCCGAAAGGGTGTTAAAAGCAAACTTAGAACGTGATCTTACTAACTTTGGTGTGCTTAAACCGAAAAACCATGTTGCCCAACTGTCCGATGGCTCTAACCCCCCCCCATTACCTCCCCCCCCCCAAAAAATCAAAAGTTTGACAAATTTATTCATTTACTCGCACTTAGAACGCGATCTTACTAACTTTAGTTTTGTTTAAACCAAAAATCATTTTTGCTCAGCCGTCCGATGTCTCAAACCCCCCGCCCCCCATTACCCCCCCCCAAAAAAAAAAAATTTACATTTTTAATTCCCCTTGTACTTAGAACGCGATTTTAACTACGTTATGTGTTTAAACCAAAAAATCGATGTTGCCCAGACGTCCGTATCTCTAACCCCCCCTTTAAACCCCCTCTCCCCCAAACCCCCCCCCCCCCCCCCCCCCCCCCAACAACAAAAGTTTGTTTAAAACATTTTTGTTTGAAAACTTGAACGCGATCTGACAACTTTGGTGGGGCAAAAATCCGAAAATGGATGTTGCCCAGATGCCCGATGGCTCAAAACCCCCCCCCCCTTTTTAACCCCCTCACCCCCTCCAAAAAAAAAATTTTTGGGACATTAATATACTTTTTTGGGTTCGTACTTGAACTGTTTGACTACTTTGGTGTTTTTGAACAAAAAAAAACATGTTCCCCGGACATTCGAAGATTTAATCCCCCCACTACCCCTCCCCCCGGGCCCCCCTTACCACAAAAAAAATTTAAAAATTTACAAACATTTGCAACTTAAAGTTGATCTTACAACTTGGGCTAAAAAATTTGTTTTCCTCCGTTCCCTCCCCGCCTACACATCCCCCAAAAAATTGTTTTTCAAAATTTGGGATGCAATTTTTTTAAAAACCCTTTTAACGTTATTTTCTTAATTTTGTGAAAATTTGCTTTTTAACTTAGTAAGTTTCTTTTTGTTTTTTAGTCTTTTTCAATATAAAAAATTTTTACTTGGGAAGTCTCAAATACCCCTCCAAAATTTACCCTGTTTTTAAACCTACTTAAATGAAATCCAAAGGCTAAAAGTGACACAAACCCCACACCGCATCCGTTCCCAAAAATTTGGGCCATTTTGTGCTTTAAAAAATATTTAACGCTCACCCCACTAAAAATGGGGTCTATGTTGTATGGGGGGAAATACACGTTTTTCCCTTTATGTTAGGGGGTTTAGACATCACAGCCCCTGTGGTTTTCATCGCATTTTTAAACTTGAAGGGCCCTCATTGCCATTTTAAATAGTAAATTCCAAAATTTCCTTTTTTGTAACAAATGATTTTTTCCTTTCCCGTCGCAAAAGAAATTAATTCCCCATTTGCTTAGAATGCGTTTTTTGGGGGTGGGAATACCGGGAAACAACCAAAAGCCCACATCCTAGGGGGTCAAAACTTCCCCTTAATTTTTAATGCAAACACTACATCTTGACAAAAAGAGTTAATTTTTTCCTTAAATCATTTTCTAAACCTCCTACAATTTGGTAAATTAATGCATTGTTGACTGTTTTTTAAAATGCATCCAATGCTATTTAAACTTATTTCAAGTGAACCTGCGTTTAGAATTTTTTAAATCATCTCATACCTCCTATTTTGACCGGGCCCTTATCGGGCTGCTGAACTGCTAGTGCGTAAATGGCCCTTTCGGGGGAAATTCTCTTTTGTGTCAAAAAATTTGGGGGTCCCCACTCGTTTTTTTGGAAATTATACCCCTTTCACAACCAAAAATGGGCCCCATTTTGTTGACGGTACAAAAAAAATTAATTATTTTTTTTCATCTCCTTTTTGGGGATTCTATTACAGATTTTCTTATTCTTTGAAGAAATGGTGGGGATTTTTCCACGCAAAAACCTGAACAAATATAATGGTTGAATCTTTTAAACGTAAATGCAACTTACTTTTCCCGCCATGGGGCCCTTGCATTGTCCCCCATATTTTTTATTTAAATTTTTCTTTTGTACTTCGCGACGAAAGAAAAATAAACCCAAAACAAAGTGTTTCCAATTTATTTTAACTGGAAACAACCACGCTGAGATGGATTTGTTTTAAATTTTCCCGATAAGATTTTCCCTATAATTTGAGGTGGTATTTTGGGTTTGTCCCGCCATTAGGGCCATGAAACCACAAAATCGGGGCCCCATTTCAGGCGGGGTTTTGGGAAACCCTTTAATTCCACTACTCAAACCTCACGTCCCGAACTTTGATTTTAAAATTTTATTGGGATTAATTTTTTCCCAAAATAAACAAACTTGGGGCATCAAAATTCGATTACTCATTTTTTTTTTGCTGTTTTTTGGGTTTATTACCGGGTCAGAGGCTGAAGTAAATTTTCATTGTCAAAACAAGCTTTTTCACAATAAAAAATGAGGAACACGACGTTTAATCGGGGAAGGGCCCAATTGGGTAAAGGTTTTTTTATGCTAAAAACCATAGGTTTTACATAATCGGGCCTTTTCAGAGAATTAGGCGCCCACAAGGAGGGTTAAAAGAAAATGATTTTGAAAAATTTTTTCATCCCCTTTTTTTAAATTTGGAAAGAAATTTTTCATCCCAAACCCAAAAATTTGGGATGAGTTTTTTCAAAGGGACCTAAATAGCTTTTGATTTTATTATGATCGGGTTATTTTTGACGAATTTAAAATTCTTTCACGTTTCATGGGGGGCTTGGAAACACCTTAAAAACGCCAAAAAAACGTGTTTTTTTTTTGGGGACCCGGGGTGTACAGCGACCTATAGGGGGGTCTTGGTAATAGGTTTTTTTGAAATAAAATTTTTTTAGTAGAAACCTCATTACCACCTGCCCTTTTATTGTGGGAAATTTTGGGTTTAAATTAAAAAATCCAATGACCCATATTTTGAGTATTTATCTAAAATTTTGTCAAATATATTAAAAACCCCTGACAAAAACCTTTTAGTAAAAATTTTAAAGTGTTGGGGTTTTTTGGGGTCCAAAAAGGGACATACCAATTTGGGGGAGCTCGATGCAAAATACGTGAGAAACCTCATCGGGGAATAATAAATTTTTACATACCCTGAATTTTTGGCGCTTAAACGTAAATAACAGATTTTTGCCAATGCCCCGAAAGGGTTTATGGCCCCACAGATTGAAATAATAACCTTTTTTTTTGCAAAGGGGTTGGCTTATACCTTTTTAGGAGGGGTTTTTTCTAAAAATTTTCAAAAATAAGACAACCCCCAAACATTATTGGGGCCAAAAAAAAAAAGTTTAACAAAATTTTAAATGAAAAAATACAAAATTTGACCTTCATTGAAACCCCTGCTGACCACAAAATTAAAATTTTTAAAAATTGAAATTTTTTTATTTTTGAAGACCCTTAAATAATCTTTGATTACATACCATGCTTTAAATAGTTTTAAAGTACATTTTTTTTTTTTTAAAATTTTTTTACATTTTTATTTAGGGGGGTGATTAGACCCACCCCCCATAAAGGGGATTTTTTGGGGTTCTTTTTGGGTTTTTTAAATGTTTTTTTTTTTTTTAAACCCAAAATCCAAATTCGCTTCTGTTGCAAATTTTTCCTATAGGGTTTGGCCTCAAATTTGTGGGTAGTCCCCCCGGGCTTTAGCAACGAGAGTCCGAGAGTAATTATCACCAACTATATTAAAAATTCTCCCACCCCGAAGACTTTTTAAGGGAATTTTTTTATTTTTTGATTGCAAACTTATTCAGCTTAGTGTAAGTTAACGGCTCAGCGAGTATCAACAGCCTATCTCATCAATGCTATGCTGTACAGTGTTAACAGTTAATAAAACGCCCTACATATCAGCTATTCTTTGTGTTTGAACTTAATTTCAAACCAGTTTAACCAGTTTAGCTCAAATTTTGGACTAGCCATACCCTCAGACATTTTATTTGTGACAAAAATCAATTTTTAAATCATTTTTATCTTCAAAATTTACGTTCACCAACTAGGATACCCTAAATGTCTACAAATTCGACACATTTGCCCAAAGAAAGGGGATTTAAGGGTTGAAGTTTTTAAGTCACTGTTTGGGCAACATTGGTTTTCGAATTCAGCGTAAAATTACCTATAAGAAAAGTCATGTTGCCCGCTTTTAACACGAAATCGGCGCACTTCAACGATTAACATTGAAGTCCCATACCGCGTGGAACTAGGCTATGAGTACGAACCAATGATATCCAGCGAGAGATATCGTGACGCCAGAGAACGTGAACAAAAGCACGAGATATACAAAAAATACACAGCAACTTGAGCGATTATGTTTAAACAAGACAATGAGAAAGAAATGATGAAAATCCAAAATGAAAGAAGCAAAGCTTTCATCCGGTTCGGACGGACCAACTTGTTGAGGGCGAGAGAGATAACAGAGAGCGAGCGACCTTTCAGAGACGACAGCTTGTCGTGTACTAACCTAGAGATGAATGATATGCGAGTACAAACGGAAGATAAACAGAAAACGAACGTGATTGGCTGACCAAATCACATGACAAAACCGGGCAAAAGCACTCGAGTAAAAACCAAAATGAAAAGATGAAAATACAAATACAATGAAAATAAGCACTAAACAAAGCGACGAAAATACCAAAATATAATCGGCGCGAACAATCATTATTGCTGCAGACACTAACTACATAGAATCAATAGCAACACACAAGGGCAAAACAACACGAGAAAAATACATACAAGGTAATACAGTTCTCCCAATTAGAAAAGAATTGAGGATTTGCTCTGCTAGAAAAAAAGACATACAATCCCAATTACAGAAAGACACGATAAACCCATCCCTAAACGATGGTATCCAAGCTGCAAATCGGCCTCAAAGAAAGTTTGCATAACCCCAAATCAGTTTTCCCAAAAGTTTTAGTTTAGTATTAAAATTTTAGGGCGTTTTAACACCCAAAGATATTCCACCCCCAAAGATAAAAAAAATTTCTATGTGTGAGTTGTGTGAACAACTCGAAGAACCAAATGGGTTTGCAGCCATACCAAGCCATCAAAGTTTAAACTTCTTTTATTTGGGTACAAAAAAACTAAAATGATGACAAAACCGGGGTTTGATGTGTTGCGTTTAAATTTTTTTAATTTTAATAAAAATTATAAATAAAATTTTATTATTATTTAAAAATTTAACCGCAGACATTTTTTCGATTTTATTTTTAAAAAGGTTTTAGCTGAAAAATCTCCTTTGAAATCACCGTCGGGGGGTAGATATTTTTTTTTTCGAGACCAGAGAAAAAGATAGAACGACAGGGGGAAAGCTAAATTTTTCCCCACACAAACAGAACCAAAACACTTTTGTAGCATTTGCTTGTAGGTTTTTTGGGTCGTATAGAGACAGCACGAATAACAACACTTCCCGAAAACGTGCAGAGCAAAGTTTGAACTTCCTTTCACGGGACAGAAAAACTATTCTGTTTTGATGAATATTGCTTAAGTCTCATATTTTGGCAACTGGCTAATCAGCAAAGGGGAGGGCGTAAGGGTGACGTGGGGGAAAAGGGGGTGGAAACCCTGTGCTGGTCGAACCACCACCTGCCAAAGCGTATGGGGAGGGCGGGGGTTTCCCCCACGTCGTGATCGTCCCGTCTGTGTCATCACCCGTCCGTGCTGTCATTGTCGGGGGGTCGGGGAGGTAGTTAAAAGGGAAGGGGGAAAGCCCCCGACGAGCCCCAGAGCTCGCCTTAGTTTAGGGAAAAAACTCCCAAAACCGGGTAAAACCACGGAAGGATTCGAGTTGGAATTTGAGGTTTTATTTTTAATTTGTTATTGTTTTAAACGTCAAAATACGGTTGTTGGGCCCTTGCAATGGCTTTTTTCCGGGCTGCACTCAGTGCGCTTCGTTCGCCCTAAAGGGCCAAATACGTCATTGCACTCGACGAGTGCCCCTAGTTCAACCCCCAATGGAATAGATTTTTAACAAATCGTGCAACATGGGTTTTTTTCAGAGTAGATCGCGTCGGAGACGAATGAGATCGAAGTTACATCAAATACGTATAAAGGGGGCCGACGCAAGGGGGTGGTACAAGTAATGGCTTTTTGTGCTACGGGGACTACGTCCAGGGTAAGTGATTATCAAAGAAATTTTCAATGGGCTACACGTAATACCACAAATCACGGTATAAACGCATACCCGGGCAAAATGATACGAATGTTATCAAAGCCAAATAACAATTAATACCGGCCACGTTTGGACGTGAGGGCTCCGGCTGGAGCACTCTAAAGCCCCAGCCAGTGAGCTGCGCTTTACTATTTTTAAACCGGCAAAAAATGGGGGGGGGAAAACGCTATCTGTTATCTTAACTTGGAGAAAACTAATGACCTCCAGGTTATTGGCTTAAAAAAATTGGAACTGAAAGCTTACCCCCAGGAAAACGGGGGCATCACTGGAGGCCACGAGGCTCGATATAAAAGAGGAACACAGTTTCTTAGCCCAAACGGGGAAAACTCCCCAATCAGGGGCCAAAACCCACGAGAAATTGGATTTGGATTTTTGATAGCCCTCTATTGGTTAAAAGTAAGGAGATCTATTGGTTGAAATCATGACGTCGTCAATAGGTCACGCTTGAGTTCTTTTTTTACCCTAGGGGAACCCCTATAGAGAAAAATACGTTGTGGTTTCGGAAAAGATTTGTTTTGGTGGTTAGGGGGGAAGTTAAAAATGGGGGTTAGATTTTAATCCCAAATTTAAAACCCCCTTTGTGGCACGGGCCCAAAGGGATAGTAAAACGTTAAATTTTTACCCCAAAAAGCAAAGGGGTTTCTCCCTCACCAAATATTATGCAAAGAACAATTTTTTGCAGATAACCATTTAGGCTAAATCCTTTTTGTATTGAGCTATACGCTTTTTTAGCGTTAGAATCAGCAAAACTGAGTCTGACCGGTAACTCATTTGTTTTTTTGTTTTATTTTTATAGTGTAATTTTTAAAAGCAGGCCATTTTTTTTTTCTTTCATTTGTAGGAAATCAGATTTTTTCTTGGGGAACTCCCGACAATGAGGCTACCATGTCGCTACATCACAGAATGGACAAAAGAAGCTTACCTTTGTGTCCCTAACTCTCCATGAGAGTGGCCACAGACCTACAATTGTGTGAAGCAGAAAAAAGCCCTGGTTTTGCAGTACGCTGCAGTGTAAAACCCAGTTCAAACATGAGGTTGGGCACATTTTGCATGAAAAAAATGGAAGTTTAAAAAAGGTTTTAATCATATCCAGGAAATGTGTGATTTTTTGTCTGAGTTTGTAGAAAAAGGTACAGAAGGGGTTTGGAGTTCTTAAAGATTGGGTTTATTTTTTGGGAAGGGAAAAAATAAAAATGTTCATTGCTGTGGCCTATGGAAAAGACCTGATGATGGAGTTGCGAAATCAAGTAAAAATTATACTTGATCAGGAAGATTCCAGAGAAAAAAGACTCCTCAAAAGAGCCTTTTGATACATACCTTCATTTGGGGAAAATGATCCTTTGATCAAGAAATTTTTGGGAAGCAGCCCCAAAAACAAAAGACAATGGCCCAAAGGTACCCACATTCAATCAACATAGGAAGAAAGGGACCTACTATGCCATTCGGGGGACCGTTGCGAAAGCTGTACTTTGACGCGGTTGGCAAATGGGGGGGAATGGCAAAAACCACAACAGCAAATCGGTATAAAACCATAAAACCAGGGAAAACCTAAAACAAAATATTTTCCTGTAATAAAAGATTCATTGTTAAACCCCGAGAGTAGACCTAGTCCTAGGCCTACTATTTCGAAAGTGCAAGGGTTCAAAAATTTAAAGTTTTATAGAGTGCATTTTTTATGTCAACCAGTTCAAGTAAAAAAACTACCGAAGGACTATTTATAGGGCTGAATTTAAATTGAGTTGTTATACCTAGTTAAATATATTTTTGTAGTGTAAGCCATCCAAAAGTTTTTGACAAACAGTAGGCATTTATGACTAGTGTAGTTGAGTAGGCTACGTTTAGTTTTGTTAAAAAGTATTTACTTTGCGGGCTTGGAAAACCCAAGTTTATCTGAAATTCCACCAAAAGGCACAAAAAAAAAAGATATTAAACCTACAGTGAAAAAGTTTTAATAATTGCAATTTTTCCAATGTTTTTTTAAAGCCCCGCAGACTTTGGAACCGAATCCACTTTTTACTACCGTTGCCCACCAGGTGCCGGCATATATGCACCTCTAGATATTGTTAGTTAAGTTGTTTTGGGGCACTCAACAGAAGATTTATCAGTCCCCATGTCAAGTGTTTTGGGAATCTTCCAAATTTTTTTTTTCCAAATTGTGGTAACACCAGTTTTTTTCTTTCGGGGGGAAAAGAGAAAGGGGCGCGGGGGGACAAGGGGGTGGAGACAGGCCTGGTGGTCAAAACCACACAAGCGTATGGGGAGGGCAGGGGTTTCCCCCACGTCAGGTCGTCCCCTTGTGTCTATCCTCCGTGTTGCTTTGTCGTCGCCCGGAAAAAGTAGTAAAAGAGAAGGGGTTTCCCCCGACGACGCCCCAGAGCCGCCATATTTTTTCAGAGAGTGAAACCCCCCTTTTCCCGGGGCCCAAAACCGCGAAAAGGGTTGGGAGTTGGATTTGAGGCCGTAGAATAGACTCCTTTTGGGCGACGGGGTTAATGTGCAAGATTTTTTCCCCCAAGAGAAAGGGTAAAAAATACTCAATTTTAAAAAGGAAAAAACAATTTTTCCGGGTTGACGAGTAAATGATGGAGGAAATTGCAATAAGTAAGTTCACATTGACGAGAAATTTGGGACGGGTAAAAACGTAAAAATCAAAAACTAACTTTAAACCCCTACTTGTACTTCTGGGAAGAGAATTTCTCAGTGTGTAAATGCTATGCTTTTTCGTGGATCTTTTATTTATTTCGTTAAAGAGGCGGGGATCAGAAAGATGACCCCAATTTCGAAGGTCCCGGGGCGGACGAGCCAAGGACCCGCCCCGGGAAAATTTTTCGTACCGGACTGGGGGGTCAAGTCGTATAGTAAAAGGGGGGGCCTGGAGGCCGGGGGGGGGGGGCTGACCATGGGGGTGAAAGGTTTCAAGGACTGGGGTTCGGATGTGGGGTGAGAGGAAATTGGAGATGTCATAAAACTGGACAACCTGTTTGCTACAGTAAGTGTATCACGACAAAGGGCAATGGTGTTATTATCATAAATGGAATGTGTATGAAAATTTAAAATTACGAAATAAGTAATTTTTTAAAAAATTTTAAAACAAGGACCATGGTAAAAATAAAGTGTACTTGAGCACCCCTTTGTGGGGCCCCTTAAAAAAAAGAGTTTCACTAAGGGTTGGGACAGAATCGAAAAACTCTTTGTTACAACGGGGATGTACGCTTATCTTCATGACGACCCCCCGGGAGAGGGTTGAAAGGGCTTGAAAGTGGTGACCATGATGTCCCAGGCGCAATGTGGCTGCCACTTTAACAAGCGGCTTTTTTAAGTTATTTTTAATAAAATTAAAAAGTCCTCGACTGGGTACGAAGGACCGCTAGTTAGGTGAGGTTTTGAGGGGGGGCATTAGGCTTTCGAATGGGAACATCTGGGCCGACCGGGCGGAAAAATCCAGGCGTGGCCCCTAGGCATAGCGTAAAAGAGGGCCTAGAACCTGATACCCACATACCCCTTACAGGGTTTCAGACTTTGGTGTTACGTGTATTGATAGTTTTTTTGAATACAAGGCCTCGCTAAAATCCCAAATTGCTTGTTTGTCAATACAAAAACAAAATGAGAACTAAAAAAAAATAGTAAATATCATGAACGAAGGGGGTTTTCAGGGTCCATTGAAAAGATAACAATAGTAAGGCCTATTATTTAGAGTTATTTAGTTAGGTATTGGGGTTTTAGGGCAAAAAACAGTAAATTTACAGTCCCCATCGAATTTTCTTTTTGATAAAAAATATGAATTTAAATTGAATTAAAAAGGTTTACTTTACGTAAAAATTTTAAAACTTTATCGCGGGTCGGGAGTGTCTGATAAAATTTCTCTGGGGGAAAGGTTTTGGTTTGATGGAGGGGGATATTGCTTTCGTCTCTATTATGCAATTTGGCTAATCGAGACGAAGGGGGGGACGAAAGGGGGTGAGGGGGGGGGAAAACAAGGGGGGGACGGGCCCCTGTGCTGGTCAGGGAGGGCAGGGGTTTCCCCCACGTCGTGGTCGTCTCCGTCGTGCACATCCGCCCGTTTGCTTTTCGTCGCCGGGGGGAGGTGCAAAGGGGAAAGGGGGTTTCCCCGACGACGCCCCGAGCTGCCATATTTCAGGGAGAAAACCCCCCTATTCACGGGCCGTACCCCAAATCAACCTTCTGAACTCCCTTTTGTGTAAAAGCTAGACACCACAAGGCATACTTTCCCAACCCAAAATACACCTTCATCCTGCGCTAGCAATTTAAACCCCATCTGCTTCAACAATTCATCTGCTCATCAAATTTATCGCCCGTCTTTCCCCCAACTCGTCGCTTTCCTTGCCTAATTCACCTGCCATTTAAAAGTTTTCTGCCCCCCAAAAAGGCTCTGCCAAAGAAAAAAATCAGTCAATACATCTCAACAGCCCAAAAAAGAAAGAAAACTCAACTTCTAGAGAGCACTTGGCAGGTAAGCCCCAATATTTGCAAAAAAGTATTGAAAGTTTTTTTTTGGGGGACATTTTTTTCATTGTCCAGAGGGAATTTTATTTTGTTTCAGAAAAAGTACACACCCGTGAAGGTTTTTGTTGGGGGGGCGCCCTATCTGGCAAGGGAGAAAACGATAAAAATATCGTGCCTTGAAATGCACAAGCTAATTGTAGATTAATACCTAGGAAAAAAAGCTATATGCAATGGTTGCTATTGTTTCACTTTTTTTTCATATTTGTACTTTTTTTATTTCTTGAAGAGCTACGTTTAACACTAAAAACATAATTTTATTTTAATAAATAATGGTAGGCCCATTTAGGTTAAATATATTCCCAAGTTTTCCCCGTTTTTTTTCCCCAAACCTAGCGGTCAGCCCATACCGGGTGTGCCTGCAAAAGGGCGAACTCTGCAGAGACTGGCTGGCCCCATGACAAAAAGCAGTTTTCGAAAAAATATGACGAAGGCCGACCGAAGAGGAAAGCAGCCCAAACCTGCTGGGGAACCCGAAGGGGGGTTCGGGAAGCCCATTAGATTGGATTTTGCTTAACGTCTCATATTTTCAAATTGGGTAATCGAGACGAAGGGAGGGGGGGTAAGGGGCGACGGGGGACAAGGGGGGGAAGGCCCCGTGCTCGTCAGAACCAGCCACAAACGTATAGGGGGGGGGGGCAGGGGGTTCCCCCCGTCGTGGGCGTCTTGTTTGTGTTTTATCCGCCGTGTTTTCATTGTCGTCGCCGTCGGGGAAGTAGTCAAAGGGGGAAATTTTTCCCCCACGACGACCCAGAACCGCTTTAGTTTCAGGGGGTAAAACGCGAGAGCTCTGCTGGCCGGGACCCCGCGATCGGCGTGCGAGACGCCTCAGCGAGCGCCTCACGCAAAGAGGGACAAAAAGGGAAAAACCCCTTGCCCAAAAAATCGAGATGGTTTTCGGCAACCCCCTTCCACCCCCCCCCCCCCCCCCCCCCCCCCCCCCCCCCCCCCCCAAACCAACGAAGGGACCAAAACCGGGCCGCGACTGGGGATCCCCAGACCAAAAAACGACCCGCGCCGGGACCAAAAGGTGGGAAAAGCAACCGCGGGCCATCCCCACCCCACACAAAGGGACACGCGCAAAAGGCCCGACGCGCCCCCATACCCCCAAAAAGGAACGACCCCCGTCACGGATGAAAGGAAAATGGCCGAACGGACCGCGAAAGGGGAACGCGACGGGAAAATTTATCGTGGAAGCCAGGGGGCTGGGGCCCCGACCGAAAGGGCCCCCCCCTCGGGAACCGGCCAAAACCCCGGCCTGTGCAGGGAAAGATAAGGGAGGGAAAAAAACCACCGTTCCGGGACGGGTACCGGAAGGGGGGGAACACCAAAACAAAGATCCCCCCCCTGGCCCCCCGGGGCCCGAGGGTGGGCCTGGGGCAACGAACCCTCGGCCCGGGGCCCCCCAGGTCGAAAAGGGAACATTCCGACCCTGATGACCGGCCGTTAGGCACGTGCCCCCACCCCCCCCAAACGGAGGGAGGGCCGGGAAAAGGGGGAGACCCACCCCCACCGGGGCTCCCCCCCCCTCCCCCCCCCCAGCGGGGGGGCTAGAGATTTTCAGGGGGAAAAAATCCCCCCTTTTTTTCCCCCCCAAAGGGCCCCGCACCCTCTCCAATCGATTTTTTTTCCTTGGGCCCCCCCAGAAAGCCTGCTGCCCCCCTCCTTTCGGAATGAAAAGGGAAAAAAACCCGGAAAAAAGGTGGGGGACCTCAGGGTAAAAAAACACCTAGGGCCACTAACCTCTCCCTCCCCCGAATTTCGGGGTCGGGGGGAAGATTATGGCTGGGGAACAAAACCTTTTGGGGGGGGTTTCAAGAAATGGAATGGGGTATTCAAAAACTAAAGGATTAAAAAAATAGGCTGGTCGCGGGAAAAAGGAAAGGTCTTGGCTAAGAAAATAGGAAAGGGAAAAAGAGGGGGTAAACAAAAGGGGTATTGCCAAAATTTGGGGTAATAAAACAAATTTTTTTGAATTTCTTTTAATCTTTATTTAGCAAAGGTTCAACAAGGAGGGACGGGGGGGTTTACGGGGGGTGACAAAGGGGGGGAACCTTTTGGGGGGAGAAACCAGAAAAGGAAAGGGGAAGGGAAATGTGGTTGTTGGAATTTGGTTTTTTTGGGCTGGCGGGGGAGAAAGGGGAAAAGATTTAAAATTATCAAAAAAAAGGGGAAACGAAAGAAAAAGAGGTATAAGACGAAAAATAATTGAAAAAATTTTTTAAAAAATTTTTGAGATAACAAACGAAAAGGGCTTGGGGTTAAATTTTAATGGTTTGCTAATTTAAAATTTATTGCCAAAAAAGGTATTTGGGGAAAAAAAATAACAAATTCCCCAAGTGCAATTTTTGCTTGTTGAAAAGAAAAAGCCGTAGGGACAGTTTTCCCCCCCCTCCCGCTTTCACATTTTTCCTTGGTCTTTTCTTTCCCCCCCCCGGGAATATCCAAGGTGCTATCCTCATCACTTTTTCACAACTTTTTAAATGCCGGCCATTTTTTTAAATTTTTAAACAAAATTTTTAAATTTCATATTTTTATCCTGGGGGGGAAACGGGAACAAACTCTGCTTGGAACGAAAATTTTTTTAAGAATTTTAAAATTAGACCCCCAAAAACCCCCAAAAAAACGTGTCCCAACTTCCATCAAGGCACGACATAAAATTCGGGTGCAAAACCCCCTTTTAAAAGGGGAAGGAGGGATTAAGGGAAAAGGTTTTTTGGGGGGAACAAAAACCCAAACAAAATAATTACAAAAATTTTTCTAAAAATTTAAAAAGGGAAAAAATTAACAATTTGTGGGGGTTTTAATGGGGGAAAGCCTTCCCAAACAAAACCCAATTTAAAAAATTTTTTACCCCCATTAGTTTTCTTTACCAAAACCCCCCAAATTTTCTGAAAAGGGGGGCAAAACCGTCCCCCAAAGTAAATTCTTTTAGATAGGTTGGCAAATTTTTTTAAATTTAAACAAAAATTTTAAATTTTTTTTAAAAAGTCATTTAGGTATTTATTTTTAAAAACCCCTTCGGGGGTGCCTTTGAAAAAACGGAAAAGTTGGTTCATAACCCAAACCCTTCAAGCCGAGGCTCTGGGCCAGGGTAAACCACAAAAAGAGAACCCCAAATACACATCCGGAGGAGCTACATGAGGCGGTGCAAAGCAGTATTGGGGGGGGACACACCAAAGGGCCAGGGTGGGGCATGCAGCCCCTGAAGAAAACTTTTAAAAATAGAAGGCCGGGGGGTTTTGCTTTCAAACGCGTTTAGGAACTTGCCAAAAACCTCTAAAACCCCCCCTCCAATAGGGCAAATCATTTTACCTCAAACGTGGGTAAGAACACACCTCTTTGGTCCGGAAAATTTGAGTTTTTTTTTTTTAATTTTTTTTTAAGGCTATCCTATTCAGTTATAAAAATGTTTACAAAGGGTGGGCCAGATGTGCTCAGCCAATCATGAAATTTAGCTTCAAATTTTTCGAAAAGGGGGGCTTTTGTAGAAAAAATGTACCAAACAGAAAAAGGGCCCCCAGGCCAAAGAGATGTCCCCGCTAGGTGGAAGCTCGACGAAAGGGGTCACAGCGTAAAAAATCGGAACCATTTACAACCGAAGTGCATCGGGGCCCATTTTTGAGCAAGCTGGGCGCTTTGCGCAGCTGCTAAAGTCATTTTTGGGAGCGCAAAATTTTGATTTGCGCAGTTCAAAGATTCCCCGACATGATCCAACAAAAAACCGCCCACATGATCCACAACACAAACATCAGAAACAAGGTCCAAACTGTGATAAAAACCCCAAAAAACCCAAACCTACAGAAGAAGCTCCAAAAATGGACGCCACCGAAATCAGAAAACCCGCCACCTTCGGAAGTTGTCAAAAACGCCGGCCGGGATCCGGGTCAAAAAAACTCGTGGTAGATGGCTCCACCCACCACCCAAAAACCCCCGTTACGACAAACTTCCGGGATCACCTCGAAACCATATGGAAAATCCGGGTCACCCTAATTTAGCAAAATAACCCATGACTATGTAAAAAAAACCCAAAAAAAAAAAATCGCATCTTTTTATCCTTCTCCCCCCCGCCCCCTCCCGGGCGACCACAAACGATTCCCCCCTCACCAGGGGAAAATTCGAGGACGTCCTCTGTCCTCGGGGCAAAAATTTGCCCTGGTCCGACGGGTAAAACCTTTCGGCCTCCCAAAAGCTCCCCCCTTCCGATTTACTACTATGTCTCTGCCACACTATCGGTAGGGGAGTACAACGCTCTCAAAAATGCCCATGTTGTAATGACCCCAAAACCCCAAAAAAACCTATCCCCCCGAAAACTACAGAACATAAATCTCACCCAAACCCCCCCCAAAGGGTTTTGAACAGTTAAAAAAATGTCAAAAATTAAAAAATTAAAAAAATTTAAAAGACGGGAGGGTGTCAAATATCCCATATGGCTTAAAAATGTAAAACTTACAAAATTGGGAACTTCATTATATATAAAAATATCACAAATTTTGTCTGCAAAAGGGCATGGGGAGAAAAACATACACAGCCAGGTTTTCGGGCCAGCGGCCAAACAGTGCAATGATGAAGTCATTCACCTGGCAACTTTTTTGATATGAGCTTCTTTTTTTGTACGTTGTGGGGCTTTTAAATTTTGGATTAGAAAAGGTTTCATGTAGAATGATTTTTTTGAGTAAATATTTCTTTTTTTGTTCTGAAATCTCTTAGGGGTAAAGCTACGAAATAGGAAATTTGTTTAGAGATATTCCCAAAAGTTTTTGGGAAAAAAAAAATCCTTTGTCCTCCAACTGTAGACCCCTCAGAATCGAATTGTAATAAGATAAAAGTCACAATTGGTTGGATCAAAAATTCAAAACAAGTATTTTGGGTGAAGGATATCCGAATTAGGGGTGCTCGAATATGTCCTCAAAAAAGGGGGTTACGCTAGAGTCGCCACTTTTAGAAATTAAAAAAAGGCCTAAAATAACGGCAAAACATGCATTTCAAGTTCAAGTTCCTGCTGTATTTTGTCTACGTGATTGGACATGTAAGTTAAACCATTACTTAAATATTCTTTAATATACATTTATTTGATGTAAAGAAAAGCTAAAGAAAATAGTTCTATAAGCAAGTTAATAAATCAAGATAACTTCATCAGGAACACCTTTGGGGTGATTGCGGTCACAGACATAACCTCAAAATTATATTTCTTTTGCAGCTCTCTTCATCATGCCTAGAACATATAAAAGAAAGGTTGGAGCTGGGATCAATAAAAACTTACAATAAAGCTCAAATGATGATGCCTATGGAAGCAGTTCTCTGTGAAAATCCTAAATCAATTATATGGTATAACTCATTAGTTAGTTATTAGGGTTTTATTATTATTTATTATTTTTTCAACAAATCAAGCTACAAAGTACACTGTACACTTAACATGTTGAAGAGAATCAGAGAGGGCATAGCCCATAGCAAGAATCCCTGATTCCCTTCTTTAAAAACTAATTAAAATAACTTAGGCCTAATGTTTTGGAAAACAATGGATAAAATAGTCAATAAATTAACATAATGTTGTAGTATCAAAATATGGTGGGCCTCATGTAGATACTGACATATAAAAACAATTTAACTAAAATATTCTTTTATTCTATTCTTGAAATTTGGAGCATTTTTGTTTTCTAGAGGAATAGTATTCCATAAAGTAACAGCACGTTATAAAAATGATTTTGGTATATAGATGTTCTAGCACGGGGAGGGTTTAAAATTAGACCAGTATTATGTCGGTTAAACTGTCTTTTCTGAATTGTTATTCTTTTAAAAGGATCAAGGTCAGTAACCCCGGGGTAATTAAGTTATTTAAAAAAATCTAACATCAGTTTGTTACAATAATTTTGATTGATGGCAGTCCCACATTTGTTTAAGCGCTCAGAGGCACTTTCAGAAAAATAAACATTTTTTAAAATAACTTTAGTTGCAGGGTTTTGAATAACCTCAAGTTTATGCATGTTTAGTTGAGAAGTTGGGTGCCAAGCTGGTAGACCATACGTTAATATAGGGCGAATAAGAGATAGATATGCGTTTTTAAAGATTTCGATTTACTTTTATATAGATTACGACTGACAAATCCTAACAACTTGGAAGCTCTGTCTCTAACGTTGTCTGTATGAAAATCCCATTTCAAACCCTGAGATATAGTGAGACCGAGGAGTTTAATAGTTGTTTGCCTCACTAGAGCATTCCCAAAAAAATGTAATTAGAAGGCAATGGGTGTTTTTGGACCTAGTTAGACGTATGTACTGCGTTTTGCTAGCATTAAGCTGCATACAGTTCAACAAGCACCAATTTTCAAGTCCCAGATAGATCTGCTTGCAATGCATAACATCCTCTAATCCTGAAATAGGTCGAAAAAATGTTGTATCATCAGCATACTGGTAACTTGAGATGACACACACTGAGGAAGATCTAAAAAGAAGATTGTAAATAGGAGGGGCCCCAATTACAGACCTTTGTGGCACCCCAGAAGTAACCATGAGCTTCTACAGATCGAGAACCATTAACAAACTACAGATTGTTCCTATTGGAAAGAAAAGAGTTTATCCACCCTATTAAAATTGTTGTTCAACTTTATATCCTTTTAATTTTGCTATCAATTTTGTGTGAGGGACTTGGTCAAAAGCTTTTGCCCAATCTAATGCAATGCAGTCAACCTGTTTGACAGAAGTACATTCAAGTGAATTTAACCACTGATCGATAACGTCAGTTAAGGAGTTACGCATGACCTTTTTGGTAAAAACCGTGCTGATTTAAATTTGATAAGTTTGTTTTTTTTAAAAGTGTTTAAAATAACCGTTTAGCAATCAGTTTCCTCCATACCCTTGCATGCAAGTGAGGTCAACGAAAATAGGCTGTAATTCCGATCTTCAATCTATCTCCCTTTTTAAAGACTGGAACCACAGTGCTGTCTTCCCTACATCAGGAACACATGCAGTAGATGCTGATGATTGTAGATACTGCATAGAGAAGGAGCCAGAGCCTCAGCACAGGTATGTAGAATTGGGCCCGGTAGAAGATCAGGTCCAGGCGCCCCGCGTTGGGTCGAATCTTTTTTTAAATATTCCTGAACTCTTCTTCGATGAAAAATAGATATCTTATGGGAGCTACTGGGCCAATATTTCCTGGAACCCAGTTAGTAGGGGGAGACTGTCATAGGAGAAAAGTTGTCATGGAACTTATTTATTGAATGCATTCGCAATTTCAACGGATCTGAAGCTTGACACCATCGCAAGTGTAATGATCGGGTGCAAGACGGGCCTTTTTTGCTATGAATTATATTTAAAAATTTTTTCGAGTCATTTCCCATCTTCCACACATATTCATCATGAGCATTTCCTAATTGATTTTTTTAACTTGATTTCTGATTTTTTTAAAACTACCTCTCGATCTTCAGATGGGGATTTTTCCATTTACGAAACATAGAGTCACGTCTTCTGATATCTTTAATTAACTTATTAGTAATCCATGGAGGCCTTCGTTTGGAGTTAATTTTGAAATTTTTGGGGAATTGCCCAATTGACACAATCCAGAAAATACGTACCAGCAGTTCCACCATTATCAATATCCAACTATTCCATTGCAAGGAAAATGGTCTGCAAACAGTCTAGACAGAAGTTCCCAATCAGCTCTGTTGTAATGAGCACCTCAGACCGGATGACTTTGGATTTTTGCATCTTGACTTTTAATATTGCTGTAACTGCTAAGTGATCGCTCACTCCCCTTTAATCAACTTCAACGTTGGAAATAGAGAAGAATTGTTGCATAACAGAAGGTCCAGAATTGAGCGAGACGACTGTGTTATATGAAGTGGCTTCCTTGACAAGTTGAGTAAGAAATAGATCATAAAAGCAGGATAAGAAAGATTCTGAAACAGAATTTCTTGCTTTGGGGAAAATTTTCCCAAGAAATATCAAGATTAAAATCGCCACATATAAAAACTGCTTCATATTTGTTAGCATTATCTGAGGTTTTTGTAGCGAGGCAAGCAAAGAATTGTTCAAGCTATCAGAAGAGTTCCCGGGGGACGGTAAGCAGACCAAGTAAGTATGTTTTACTTTTATAGTAAACTCAATCCCATATACATTCAGAATCATTTTCAAGCATAGGCACGCGTATTGGATTTAAAATTGGGTTGTACTGCTATAAGGACTCCCCCACCTCTTCTCGACTGCCGATTTTTTTCTGAAAATTACCTAGTCAGATCTGGAAAAATTTCTTCATCGCTTATATCAGAGTTCAACCATGTCTCACTGATGCATACAAAAGTGAACTTTGCTCTGTAACCAAAGCCTGAATATCTGGATTACTCTTTGGGTTTTTAAGGCTTTCTGGCATTAAATAAAGAATTTTTAAAACCACTAGGCAGTGATCTATTTGTTTCTTGATTCACGTCTCTTCTGAGTCTATACAAATAAAGAATCAGAAAACGATGGCAACGTACAGGCCCAACAGTTCCACAATTCTTTTCCAGCTGACAACTCAAGAAATTTTAGATTGTGGAATATTGGCACACGTCCTATGACAAGGATTTTACATTGAGCACAATAAAAAAAGAGCTGATTTTTTTCTCCAGACAAATCACATACTGAGCACTTTTTTGTAGGAACAGCTCCCTTATTCAATCTTGGACGGTCATATACACCAGAAAAAAGTTTTGCATTCCCTTCGGCTTTGCTATCAAGGCTCTCTAATTTTGGCAATGAGCTCTCTTTTAGATCCAAAAAATGTACACCGCCTTCTTCTCAACTCGGCCCCGAGTCGTCATATTTCATGTTGTTATAATAACAGGCAGATTAAAGTGGCAATCTTTTGACGACGCGGCCACGATGAGCTTGAAACAGAGTCCGAGATGTCACGATATTTCTCCCAAGTCTACCACGTTGTGGGTAGACACAGATGACACACTGCTAGTAGATGGTAAATTGTAGTTACACACTGGCCCTGGGTTCAATTCTACATCGCCTGACAGAGCCAGGAGAAGCAAAGCAACTACTATCATGTTTCCAGGACATTTCACAGAGCGAGTAACCTTTGGGCCTGCGCTTCCCTTTTACTAAAGGGCCTGCCAACCCTCCAAAATTCCCCTTTAAAGTAGAAGAACCATAAGAAAGGCCAAGTATGGAACTCAAGCAGATGGACAAACTGACATTCGCCCCTTGGTACTAACCATAGTCTTCAACAGGCAATCCACAGTAGCGTCGTTGCATAAACAGAGTATTAATGTCACCACTAAAATTTGGGAAAGTTTTAACGAAACTTAAATACGAAGAATACTATACACAACCGTACCACAAGAAAGGGAACTTACGAAAAACAGCCATAGCTGTCAAAATAAAAAAACTATCAAAATAAAAACACTTCGTTGCTACGACGTGTAAAAAACAAAACAACAGAATTTCTACTACGAAATAGCAAAATACATCAATTTAAAACTGTTAAATCACACGAATTAAAAAAAGAAAATCTTCTCACTACAATACTACACGTAGATTAAATTCCCCTTGATCTATTGATATCAAATAATTACAAAACAGCCAAAACCCAAATTTTCTTACATAATTAAATAAACAGTTTGAGCACAATAGGATTCTACTTTTGAAATCAATCACCGCCTTGTTGTTTTTTAAAGGGCACATAACACTAAGGTTATTTGTGCCCGTATTCTCTTTATAGTGACCATGTTATTTTTAAATCATGTTTTAAAACTTTGCTGATTAGAGATATTAAAAATTAAAATAAAGATGCTTCCGGCACAGTGCATGATTTTTTGAGGATGATTCTTCCGTTTATAATCCCGTGAAACCCTGAACTTGAAAACAGTGACTCTGGGAAACTGAACTTGTCGATGTGTGCATGAACACAAACTCAAATTTCCACTAACCAGTTGTCAGCAAGGGCAGGGTAGCAGGCAGAAGGAGGGGATGGTTTTCGAGTGAGGCTAGGGTAGTGGCCCCAGGCAGAGGGGGGAAAATCGTCGGACATCGGACAAGTACAGTAGTCGAGTGAGTTCTCAAAAGTCCAGTGGGAGAAAAGTGGGAGCTTTGGGGTGAGCTAGTGTGGTAAGTGTGCCGACGCCCTCAACATTTGGGAGGGGTGGAAAATTAAGCGTAACAAATTTTAAAAAGAACCC
>JAMZAV010004067.1:0-49285 GCA_024449915.1 Sweltsa coloradensis
AAACCAAACACTACATAAAATTAAAATACAAACGCTACAATACATACAATATAAAAATTGTTACACATTAGATCTAAAATAAACAAACATGAATGTACTGTTTTAATAGATTTATTAAGTGTAGCGGTCGAATATTAACTACATGCGTCATATATGTTACTACACGCATAACAATATGAAAACAACCAGCTCCACTATACATACCCTACATTATGTAATAACTAGGAAAACGCAAATGTCCCGTCGCGTTGTTGAGCGAGCACCGGTACGTGCAACAACGCCCCAGAGTACGACATTCCCATAATGTTACATACCAATAAGTCTTTAAGGTCTTGACCGATTTAGCTGAAATTTGAAAAATAGGAGAGAATGTTGTACTTATTGACCCTGAAAAATTTCATAACGATCGGAACAATTTTATTTTTTATTATTTATAACCAAAGATCGGATTTTGTTCAAAAACTATACAGCAACCCGCCTAGGTGGTATGCACAGCCAGGGTCATATATAAATCAAGAGGTCTAAAAAGATACCTCTTTTCACCGACATCTCGTGGTCAACTCTCGGTGTCATTATTTATATCGCCCTGTGAACTGCATTGTCGACATAAATTAGAAACATGGCTAATAATGTCAAAGGAAAATTCTCTATTCACACGAAAAAAACTATCAAGCCTAGAAGAAATATAACATGGAACGTAAAGAAAGCATTATATATCGAAACCTTGGCCTAGGCATAGCATTAAGACTATTCCTTAGTTTTTATATTTGCCTTATTTTCTAGTTTATTTCGAATAATTCTATATTAGTGTCAATCTTATTTGAAAACCACCAAAGTTTGTATTATGCTTTTGTTTTGAGAAAAATTGTATTTTTCTTCTGACTGCCTTCTAGATTTTGACTTTTTTGTTGACCAAGAGTCTTTCAAAGCCTCCTAAATAATATTAATAACATCAAATAGTCTAGGGAACTTCCATCGATCGATAATGTAGTCACAGGGCAATATAAATAATGGCACCAAGAGTTGACCACGAGATGTCGGTGAAAAAAGGTATCTTTCAGACCTCTTGATTTATATATGACCCCGACTGTACATGTGTAAAAAATTTCAGGTCGATCAGAGAAACGGTGCGACCTGTATCGAAGCAGTAACAGAAAAAAAAGAAAAAAAAACAGACATTCGAGCCATCAGAGTCAAGTGGAGACGCTCGCTACGCTCGCTCAATAACTAGGAAAACGCTTAAGACCCATCGCGTTGTGGAGCGAGCACCGGTACGTGGAACACGACCCGAGTACGACATTTCCCATAATGTTACATACCAACTAGGAAAACGCTCAGTTGGACGCGTTGTTGAGCGAGCACCGGTACGTGCAACATGACCCGAGTACGACATTATCATAAGGCCCACCACACAGTGTAGGCCTAACTGGATATTGACATTGTACACTATATACTATTCCAACATCTTTGCATTGTACTAATTCACGTCATAGTGGAGTAAAGATTACTAACTATAGTGCAAAATGTGATACCAGCATAAAAATTTGCAATTATGTAGATTTTGTAATGAGAAATTTGAAAATAACTGGCTCCACGATGGGGTCTAACTATTTAACTATTAATTAATTAAATAATATAATTGGTTAATTATGTGACACGAATTTCAGAGTGGCATTAAATAGGTCATGTTTGGCATTATAAGAGCATATTTCACCCTTTTAAAGAAAAAAAATACATTGAAAAAATATATGAAGTATACATAAGTTATAGTTAAATATGTTGATTTTCCTGATTTTTAGTTTTGAACCAAAATATCAACGTCGAAGTAAAATTTCTCCTTATCAATGATATCACAGTGTTCACAAAAGAGCTGGTTACTATAATTAATACATCATTTTTCAATTTTCAATAATAGTAATTACAATATATTTAACACAAATAAAAATATAGCGTAAATATGTCTAACTATGGTACAAAATATGATACCAACTTAAAAATTTGGCAATCTTAAAGCTTTTGTAATGAGAAATTCGAAAATAGCTGGCTCCAAGCCGATGTGTTTAGTATTTAACTATTAATTGATTAATTAACATTAATTAGTAAATTTAGTCCTTAAATTTTAAAGTGAAGAAAAATTTATGGTGTTTGGTATCAATTGAAAGCATTTTTTACCAACATTAAGAAAAAAAATACACTGAAAAAATATATTGAAACATATACTTGTTATAGTTAAATATGTTGATTTTGTGCTTTTTTAGTTTTTGAACCAAAAGATCAACTTTAAAGTAAAATTTCTTCTAACCAATGAAAACCCACAGTGTTCACAAAAGAACTGGTTACTATAATTATTGTATTTTTAAATTTTTCAATAATAGTAATTACAATATATTTTACACAAATTAACAAATTTTCTTAAATCGAAAAGTTACAAAAAACATGTTGTGTGACGTAGCAAAATGCATCATTTGACTTGTTTATATCAATCTTAAAGATTTTGTAATAAGAATTTCAAAAATCACTGGCTCCAGGCTGAGTTTTGAGTATTAAGCGTCAACATTCGCTATTATATATAGTGGTATCTAGCACTATCATCATGCGGGGGATAGTTGATGTGCCAAACGAATTCTTCAATTTCGCTTCACCCAGAGAAAAATAGCTCTGGTGCTTGTTGGATGTTGGTGCTTGTGGGTGACAAATACTTTCATTTGATACCAAAAATGACAAATTTATCTTCACTTTAATATTTTCGGACACAAATAAGTAATTAATTTAATTAATCAATTCACAGTTAAATACTCAAAACTGCTGTACTCTGGAGCCAGTGATTTTCGAAATTCTTATTACAAAATCTTTAAAGTTGATAAAAACAAGTCAAATGATGCATTTTGCTACGTCACACAACAATAACGTGTTTCTGTAACTTTTCAATTAAGACAAATTGGTTATTTGTGTAAAATTTATTGTAATAACTATTATTGAAAATTGAAAATTGATATGTTATAAATAATAGCTACCAGCTCTTTTGTTAACACTGTGTTATAATTGGTTTGAAAAAAATTACTTTAAAGTTGATCTTTTGGTTCAAAACTTAAAATCACAAAATCAACATATTTAACTATAACTTAAATATATATTTCAATATTTTTTTCATTGTATTTTTTCTTAATGTTGGTGACAAATGCTTTCATTTGATACCAAACATGACAAATTTACCTTCACTTCAATATTTTTGGACACAATTAAGTAATTTATTTAATTAATCATTTCATAGTTAAATACTCAAAACTCAGCCTGGAGCCAGTGATTTTCGAAATTCTTACTACAAAATCTTTAAAATTGATGTAACCAAGTCAAATGAGGCATTTTGCTACGTCACACAACATGTTTCTGTAACTTTACAATTTAAGAAAATTTGTTAATTTGTGTAAAATATATTGTAACTACTATTATTGAAAATTGAAAAGTAAAACAATAATTAACGTAACCAGTTCTTTTGTGAACACTGTGTTATCATTGGTTAGAAGAAATTTTACTTTAAAGTTGATCTTTTGGTTCAAAAACTAAAAAATCACAAAATCAACATATTTTACTATAACATGTATATATTTCAATATATTTTTTCAGTGTATTTTTTTTCTTGATGTTGGTTAAAAATTCTTTCAATTGATACCAAACACTACATATTTGTCTTCACTTTGAAAATTTAGGATTAAATTAACTAAATAATGTTAATTAATCAATTAATAGTTAAATACTAAACACTCAGCTTGGAGCCAGTTATTTTCGAATTTCTTATTACAAAAGCTTTAAGATTGCCAAATTTTTAAGTTGGTATCATATTTTGTACCATAGTTAGACATATTTACGCCATATTGTTATTTGTGTTAAATATATTGTAATTACTATTATTGAAAATTAAAAAATGATGTATTAATTATAGTAACCAGCTCTTTTATGAACACTGTGATATCATTGGTAAGGAGAAATTTTACTTCGACGTTGATCTTTTGGTTCAAAAACTAAAAAATCAGGAAAATCAACATATTTAACTATAACTTATGTATATTTCAATATATTTTTTCAATGTATTTTTTTTCTTTATAAAGGTGAAAATGCTCTTAATTAATACCAAACATGACTAATTTATTGCCACTTCGAAACTCGTGTCACATAATTAACCAATTAATATTAATTAATTTATTATTAGTTAAATAATACGACCCCATCGTGGAGCCAGTTATTTTCTAATTTCTCATTACAAATCTACATAATTGCAAATTTTTATGCTGGTATCACATTTTGCACTATAGTTGTGTTTTAGAAGACACCTTGATCGCACTATCATGCCTTCTAAAGTGTATTTATGTATCTCACTGCTTTCCATCATTTTTTAAAACATCATTTTCGAATTATGATTACCAATAAGTCTTTAAGGTCTTGATAGATTAGCTGAAAATTTGGAAATAGGAGAGAATGTTGTACTTATTGACCCTGCAATATTTTCATAACGATCGGAACATTTTAATTTTAAATTTTTTTTAAATTTTTTTTTTTTTTTGATGAGCGACGAGCGTAGCGAGCGAAGCGAAGATTCTATTTCACTACACTAGAGAAAAAAATCCGGAATGTTTTTTTTCTTCTTTCTTTTTTTTGAATTTTTGTGTGTCTGTGAACACGATTCCGGCTAAACCAATACTCCAATTGCGATAAAATTTTTATGGAGGTCTATGAAATCTCTGAAGGAAGAACTGCACGGGGGAAAAAATTGATCGAAAAATTTATTTCCATGAAAATCGCAATTTTACGATTTTTTTCGATTTTTAACAAAATTCTTCGATTTATAACACCTGCATGCTTGTCCGAAGGAATAATTTTTTCAAAACAACCTTTATTTTATGAATTGATATATTCGTGTAAATTTTTGAGCGTTATCGAAAGATAAATTTCTTAAAAAAATCGCAATTTTTGGAAATTTTTTTTGATTTTCAAATTCTTTGGCTTATAGCACCTACATGCTTTATCCGATCGAAATGATTTTTTCACAGAACCTTAATTTCATTAATTTATATATTCGTGTGAAATCTGAGCGCAATCGAAAATTATTTGTTATGAAAATCGAAATTTTACGATTTTTTCTTTTTTTTAAAATTTCAAATAATTTAAAAAAAAATTTAAAATTAAAGTTTATTTTTATTTAATTTAAATTAATTTAAAAAAAATCAACTAAGTAATGATTTTTTCACAGTAAAAACAGAAATCCGCTTAACACTTAACAACTCAATGCACCAATTACGCTCATCCAACAACGCGGCGGGACTTAAGCGTTTTCCTAGTTATAAATAAAGATCGGATTTTGTTCAAAAACTATACAGCAACCCGCCGAGGTGGTTATGTACATGTGTAAAAAATTTCAGGTCGATCAGAGAAACGGTGCGACCTGTATCGAAGCAGTAACAAGAAAAAAAAAACAGACATTCGAGCCATAAGAGTAAAAGTGGAGACGCTCGCTACGCTCCCCTAAATAAGTTTTTAAGGTCTTGACCGATTTAGCTGAAAATTGTAAAATAGGAGAGAATGGATAAAATTCACCCGCCATCTAGAGGACCTTGACATCATTCTTTTGCGAAAACTTTTTTAACTCTTGATTACTTCTAGGTGGCAGTGCATAGTGACCAGAATTCTTGTGCGACTTTTCGTTGCCATGGTAACGTTACTTTTTTTAAAAATGTAATTTCTATCTACACTACTTATCGGATCAAAATAAAATTAACATATTCGTGACCGGACGGACATTCAAAAAGATTTGGCTACCTCAGATTTTGTCGCCTTTCAGTTTTTTAAAAAACTTTCGATTAACTTTAATGTAACTTTATAACTTTTGAACGATTTTGCCACAAAAACTAATGGCATTCAATCTGGAACGAAGCTTTCGGGTAGTCAAAAAATTTTAACTCGATACGGGCCCCCGTTCGACCGCTATCATGAGCCAAAAAAGCTGCGCGACTTTCCGTTTCCATGGTAACGGTTCTTTGTTATATTATTTAGCGAGCGTAGCGAGCGTCTCCACTTGACTCTTATGGCTCGAATGTCTGTTTTTTTTTGTTTGTTTGTTTTTTGTTTTTTTCTGTTACTGCTTCGATACAGGTCGCAACGTTTTTGATCGACCTGAAATTTTTTACACATGTACATACCACCTAGGCTGGTTGCTGTATAGTTTTTGAACAAAATCCGATCGTTGGTTATAAAAAATAAAAAATTAAATAAAAAATAAAAAATATAATGTTCGATCGGTTATGAAATTTTGCAGGGTCAATAAGTACAACATTATCTCCTATTTTCCAAATTTTCAGCTAAATCGGTCAAGACCTTAATTAAAGACTTATTGGTAATCATAATTCGAAAAATGATGTTAAAAATGAAGGAGGCAGTGAAGATACAAAGATACACTTTAGAAGGCATGACGTGAATTAGTACAATGCAAAGATGTTGGAATAGTATATAGTGTACAATGTCAATATCCAGTTAGGCCTACACTGTGTGGTGGGCCTTATGGGAATGTCGTACTCGGGTCATGTTGCACGTACGGTGCTCGCTCAACAAACGCGTCCAACTGAGCGTTTTCCTGGTGTAATTTCCATCTAAACTACTTATCGGATCAAAATAAAATTAACATATTCGTGACCGGACGGACATTCTAAATGATTTGGCCACCTCAGATTTTGTCGCCGTTTAGTTTGAAAAAAAAAACTTTCGATGAACTTTAATGTAACTTTTTAACTGTTTGAACGATTTTGCCACAAAACTATTCAGCAACCCGCATAGGTGGTATGCATGATCTAACAATATATCTTGTTACTAAGGTCTGCCGATGCGCATGTGGGCGGAGCTTTCCGCCGCGCTGTGACGTAAGCCGGTGCGCAAGTTGGTTCCCGTCCACTCACTCACTCCATGCATTCACTCCATTCCACTCGCATGATTGTTCTCGGTTTGTTATGAATAGTTGTAAATCGTGTGTACCATGGTGAAGAGTGTAGCATGGTCTTGTTTGGCTTCAATAGCAACTCGAGAAACAGTGTGAAACATGGCTCAGATACACTTTTTTCGATTTCCAAAAGATTCAGACCCGTGCAATGAGTTGGTTCGACGGTGTAAACAAAAATACATACATTATCACAAGAGATTATCGTCGCGTCTGCACGAATGTGCTCTGAACATTTCACTGAAAGTGACTTACATTGGAACCTTTAACATCAACACTGTATTCCCCTAAAAATGCTAAAAAAAAAAAAAACTGGTAGTGTTCCATCTCTTAAAATACCACTTACAAGTTCACTCACAGAAAAAGACACTGAAAACGAGACAAGAGAAAAGAAATCGCCGAAGAGAAAGCTGGTTGACGATTTATGTGTGTACGAGTATTGATACATTTACTTGTTTACATAATATGTCTACTCTATTTTATAAAATTTATCGACAACATATATAAGGGAACCGGATTGCATCCCCTTCTGTGAGTCAGTCAAACCAAATATTATATATTAAATAATAATTGAAGTATTTTAGTATACGTCGGATACAGAGAGGATTTTCTGAGGGTTTTGTTACATACATCGTAACTATGACTGTCTTATTATGTACGCATAAATAATGGTAAAATAAATATAGAATTTTGTAGGATGCCCGCTGTAGGGTAGGTATACACATAAGATTTAACGATGTGTCCTCTTCAGGTGACTAACAAGGTATGTTGCGGATAGGACAATTGTGAAGGGAAGTCCGAGGGCTAGGCGCTCAATCCCTTGCATTGGAAAACCTCGGAAAAAAGCCTTCGGTCAGGATTGCCGGTCTCGACGGGATTTGAATCCGGGACCTTCCGAATCAGAGTCGAACGCTAAAAAAAAAAAAAAAAACGCTCGAGCCAACACTGTCGGGATTAAAGTTGTTTCTTACGTTAAAAAACCTATATCATGTTCTAAACAGGAATACTTGCATTAAATCTGTGAAACGTGGTAATGATGGTTACACAAAGAAAACGCGCTACTTATTTTCTCGGTTGTTGATAGTAATAATTCTACACTAGCACGTGTCAGGGCCGTGTTTAGGCCGAGGTTACCCAGGCAGCTGCTTAGGACGGACGGCGAGTTTTAGGGGGGCGGCATTGATCCAGAAATACTTAACTATGTATTTCCTACGTTTTTCATAAATATCTGAAAATTACAAAAAACAAATACTTTTTGAAAGAATTATAATCCTTCATTCTGCAGTATATTGTATTTCTAATATTGAAATCCTTTGATAACCGCCTCATTTCCGTCATTGACACAATCGGTTGCCGTGCTGCTCTTATTACAGTCGAGCTCCAATCCAACACTTATAACACATTCATAATAATCCCTTTTTTGCAATGTTACTATGCCCATACTACAAAAACTTGCGCTTTCTTTGTATGTCGTCATTACTCGAGTGTTGTAAATGTGTAAAACTGATTTTTATGATGTTAATAATTTCTATGTAACATCAACTAATTATTTAGTAACTTAAGCTTACAAGTTTTAATTATTCTGGTTAAAATTATTTTAATCTCCTAAAAATATACAAGAGGTAATAAAATATAATATAAATAAAATAAATAAATATAAATAAATAAATAAATAAATAAATAAATTTATATTTTATTTTATCAGAATTATGACTATTATTATTGTTACTATTGTTTTTATGTTGATATTGATATCTTGTTAATGGAGTGTGTGGTGGATATGATTCGAGTTCACTTTTTCCATATCTCTGAAATAAAAGAATACGACACCAAATAATTGAGATGGTTATCAAACATAACTGCGCGATGTAAATGAATCTCGCTTTGAAATTGATTAATAATAAACACTCATTTTGTACACATGTTTCCCTCACCCTCACTGTACAGCCCAGGCAGGTGGCCGGCCGTGCGCACCGGCTGACGTCATGCGCGGCCTTGAACGAAACTCGTCGCGGACGGGCAGACCTTGGTATGTACATGTGTGCAAAATTTCAGGTCGATCAGAGAAACGGTGCGACCTGTACCGAAGCAGAAACAGAAAAACAAAAACAAACAAAAAAAAAAACAAAAAAAAAACCAGACATTCGAGCCATAAGAGTCAGGTGGAGACGCTCGCTACGCTCACTCAAAAATTCACCAAAACTCAAATTTTCACAAAATTCAGGATCAAAATGCTTATTAAAAAAAAAGACAGATACAGGTTAATTTAAATCAGTCAATTTCGTAAAAAGTTTTAAGCTCTAGATAAATAAAATTTTTGGAAAAACCCCCTTTAAAAATACTCCTAAAAACCCTTTATTAAACCCAAATCGTGAGTTCACCCATTTAAACGACAGGCATTGGCATCCTCGGGGCCCCCCAATCAGTTTTATCTTTTGACCCCTTTGACCCCCTTGTGCTGTTTTCTCCCCCAAACCCTTAAACCCTATGATCTTAGATGAATTTTTGGAAACCGAGTCATTTGGGAGTGTGGTTTGGGCCTTTTAAAAAAACAGGGCCGTTTTCCGGACCGTTGTGTTGGGTTTTTGCTATTGGCGACGGGCACGTTTGTCTTTTCCCTTCCCAAAGTCACCTGACTTAACACGCCGTTCCGGACCGTGTTTTGGGGTGTTTGCTTTTTGGACACGGGAAAACTTTGTTTTCTTTTCCCTTTCCAAAGTCCACGGGATTTAAAACACCCCGTGCCCGGGCCCCGTGGGGGGGGTGTTTGCTTTTGGAGACGGGGAAAATTGTTTGTCTCCCCTTTCCAAGCCCAAATGCCCTTAACACCCCCGTGCCCGGGACCGTGTGTTGGGTTTTGCATTGGCGACGGGAAAACTTGTTTGTCTCTTCCTTAAATCCAGTGATTTAAACACCCCCCCGGGTGTTTTGGGGTGTTTGCTTTTGGGACGAGGGGCAACTTTTTTGTCTTTTCCCTTTCCCAAAGCCAGTAAATTAACCGCCGTGTCCGGCCCGTGTTTTTGCTATTGGACGAGGGGAAATTTGGGTTTTTTTCCTTTTCCTTTCCAAGCCCACGGGATTTAAAAACCGCCTTTTTGCCCGGGGACCGTGGTTGGGTGTTTGCTTTTGGACGACGGGAAACTTTTTGTCTTTTCCCTTCCAAGCCCACTGACTTAACACGCCGTTTTCCGGACTTTTTGTTTTGGGGGTTTTTTGCTTTGGGACGGGGGCAACTTGTTTGTCTTTTCCCTTCCCAAAGTCCCGGTTAAAAACACCCCGTGCCCGGGAAAACCGTGTGTTGGGTTGTTTCTTTTGGGACGAGGGAAAAACCCTTTTTTTTGCCCTTTTCCCTTTAAAAAGGGTCCACTGACTTAACACGCCTTCCCGGGGACCGGTGTTGGGTGTGTGCTTTTGGGGAACGAGGGGAAACTTGTTTGCTTTTCCCTTCCAATCCCTGATTTAAAACACGCCGTGCCCGGGCCCTTGTTTTTTGGGTGTGTGCTATTGGACGAGGGGCCCAATTTGTTTGTCTTTTCCCTTCCCAAGTCCACTGACTTAACACGCCGTGTCCGGACCGTGTGTTGGGTGTGGTATTGGACGAGGGGCAAATTTGTTTGCCCTTTTCCCCTTCCAACCCACTAAATTAAACCCACGCCGGGGCCCCGGAGCCGGGGTTTTGGGTTTTTGCTTTTGGACAAACGGGAAAACTTTTTTTGCCCTTTTCCCTTCCAAGCCCACTAAATTAAAAACCCCCGTGTCCGGACCGTGTTTTGGGTGTTTGTTTTTGGGACGAGGGGCCCAATTTGGGTTTGTCTTTTCCTTTCCCAAGCCCAATGACTTAACACCCGTGCCGGGAAACCGTTTGTTGGGGGGTTTGCTATTGGACGAGGGGCAACTTGTTTTTTTCTCTTCCTCCCAAGTCCACTGCCCTTAAACACCCCGGTGGGGCCGTGTTTTTGGGTTTTGGTGCTAGGGGGACGACGGGAAAACTTTTTTTGTCTTTTCCCTTCCAAAGTCCACTGATTAACCCCCGTGTCCGCCCGTTGTTTGGGTGTTTGCTTTTGGACGAGGGGAAAACCTTGTTTGTCTTTTTCCTTTCCAATTTCCGTGATTTAACACCCGTGTGGGACCGTGGGTTTGCTTTGGGGGAAGGACGGGCAACTTTTTTGTCTTTTCCCTTTCCAAGCCCACTAAACTTAACACGCCGTGCCCCGGGACCGGGGTGTTGGGGGGTTTTGTTTATTGGGACGGGGCCCAACTTTTTTGTCTTTTCCCTTTTCCAAGCCCCACTGACTTAAAAACGCCGTGTCCGGGCCCGTGGGGGTTGGGTTTTTGCTATTGGACGCGGGAAACTTGTTGTTTTTCCCTTTAAAAATCCACTGACTTAACAGCCATGTCCGGACCGTTTGTTTGGGGGTTTGTTTTTTGGCCCAAACGGGAAACCCTTTTTTGTCTTTTCCTTTCCAAGTCACTATTTAAACACGCCGTGCCCCGGACCGTGTTTTTGGGTTTGGGGGGCTTTTGGGACGACGGGCAACTTGTTTGTCTTTTTTTTTCAAGTCCACTGATTTAAAACACGCCGTTTTCCGGCCGTGTGTTGGGTGTTTGCTTTTGGACGACGGGAAATTTGTTTGTCCTTCCTTCCAAGCCCCACTGACTTAAAAAGGGGCCCGGTCCGGGGAAAAGGTTTTGGGTGTTTGCTATTGGGCGACGGGAAAATTGTTTGTCTTTCCCTTTCCAAGTCCACTAAATTAAAAACACCCGTGTCCGGACCGTGTGTTGGGTGGGGTGCTATTGGACGACGGGCAACTTTTTTTGTCTTTTCCTTCCAAGTCCATGACTTAACACGCCGTGCCCGGGGCCCGTGTGTTGGGTGTTTTGCTTTTGGGAAAACGGGAAAATTTTTTTCCCCCTTTCCCAAAGGGCCCAAACTGACTTAAAACAGCCATGTCCGGCCCGTGTGTTGGGTTTTTTGCTTTTGGGGACGACGGGAATTTTTTGCCCTCTTCCTTCCAAGTCCACTGATTTAACACGCCCGTTTTCCGGAACCGTGTTTTGGGGTTTGTTTGCTATTGACGAGGGCAACTTGTTTTCTCTTCTCCCAAGTCCTGATTTTTAACACGTTTTTGCCCCGGACCGTGGTTGGGTTTTTGCATTGGACAGGGAAACCTTGTTTGTTTTTTTTTCCCAAAGTCCACGATTTAAAACACCCCGTTTTCCGGACCGGTGTTGGGTGTTTCCCTTTTGGGACAAGGGGCAACTTGTTTGTCTTTCCCTCCCAATCCCCGCTTAAAAAGGGTTTTGTCCGGACCGTGTGTTGGGGGTTTGCTTTTTGGCCCAAACGGGAAACCCCTTGTTTGTCTTTTCCTTTCCCAAACCCAAAGATTTTAAAAGCCGGCCCGGGCCGTGTGTTGGGTGTTGTTTATTGGCAAAACGGGCAACTTTTTTGCCCTCTTTTTCCCAAAGCCCAGGGGGGAAACTTAAAAGGGCCTTGTCCGGACCGTGTGTGGGGTTTTTTGCTTTTGGGGCAGGGGCAACTTGTTTTGTCTTTTCCTTCCAACCACGGATTTAAACCCACGCCGTTCCGGACCGAGTTTTTGGGTTTTTTGCTTTTGGGACAAACCGGCAACTTGTTTGTCTTTTTTTTTCCAAAGCCCCCCAACTGATTAAACCCCGTGCCCGGAAACCGGGGTTTTGGGTGTTTCTAGGGGACACGGGAAATTTGTTTTTTCTCTTCCCCCAAAGTCCACTGACTTAACACGCCCGGTGTCCGGACGTGTTTTGGGGTTTTTTCTTTTGGGACGACGGGCAACTTTTTTGGTCTCTTCCCCCCAACCACGATTTTAACACCCCGTTTTTTTTTTTTTCCCCGGGGGGTAACCGTGTGTTGGGTGTTTGCAAATTTGGCGAGGGGCAACTTGTTTGTCTATTTTTCCCAAGCCCCCAACGGGATTAAAAACACGCCGTGTCCGGCCGTGTGTTTTGCTTTTGGCCCAAAAAGGGGCAACTTTTTTGGGTCTTTTTCCTCCCAATCCCTGATTTTAACACCCCCGGCCCGGGGCCCGTGTTTTTGCTATTGGAGACGGGCAACTTGTTTGTCTTTTCCCTTTCCAATTCCACTTAAATTAAACCACGCCGTGCCCGGGGACCGGGGTTTTTTGCTATTGGACGAGGGCAACTGTTTGTCTCTTCCTTCCAAGTCCACTAAATTTAAACCCAAGCCGTTTTCCGGACCGTGTTTTTGCTTATTGGACCCGGGCAACTTGTTTGTCTCTCTCCCCAACCCCACTGACTTAACCCCCCGTGCCGGACCTTTGTGTTTGCTTTTTGGGACAACGGGAAATTTGTTTGTCTTTTTCCTTCCTCCATGACTTAAACACGCGTGGTCCGGACCGTGGGGTTGGGTGTTTGCTATTGGACGACGGGAAACTTTTTTTGCCCTTTCCCCAATTCCTTTGATTAACACCCCGTGCCCCGGACCGGGGTTTGGGTGTTTGCTTTTGGGACGACGGGAAACTTTTTTGTCTTTTTCCTTTTCCAACCACTGATTTAAACCCACCCCGTGGGGAAACCGGGGTTTTGGGGGTGTTTCCCTTTTGGACGAGGGGCAACTTGTTTGTCTCTTCCTTCCAACCCACGACTTTTAACACCCCGTTTTCCGGACCGTGTTTTGGGGTTTTTTGTATGGACGCCGGGCAACTTGTTTGCCCTTTTCCCTTTCCAAGTCCACTAACTTAACCCCCCCCTGGGGAACCGTGTTTTTTGGGGTGTGTGCTATTGGACGAGGGGAAACTTGTTTGTCTTTTCCCTTTCCCAAGTCCACTGACTTAACCCCCCGTGCCCGGGCCCGTGTTTTGGGTTTTTGTTTTGGGACGACGGGCCCCTTGTTTGTTCGTCCTTTCCAAGCCCAAATGATTTAAAAACACGCCGTGTGGACCGTGGGGTTGGGTGTTTGCTTTTGGACGAGGGGCAACTTGTTTGCCCTTTTCCCTTTTCCAAAGGCCACTGATTTAAACCCCGCCGTGCCCGGCCCGTGTTTTTGGGTGTTTGCTTTTGGGAAACCGGAAAGGGGCAACTTTTTTGTCTTTTTCCTTCCAAGCCCAAATGACTTAACACCCCTTTTTCCGGACCCGGTGTGTTTGGGTGTTTGTTTATTGGACAAAAACGGGCAACTTGTTTGCTCTTCCTTCCAGTCCACTGACTTAACAAAAGCCCGTTTTCCCGGCCCGGGTGTGTTGGGTGTTTGCTATTGGACGAGGGGCCAACTTGTTTTTTCCCCTTTCCTTCCAAGTCCCTAAATTTAACAGCCGTGCCCGGGGCCCGGGTGTTTTTGGGGTTTTTTGCTATTGGACACGGCAACTTGTTTGTCTTTTTTTTCCTTAAAGCCCACGGGATTTTAAACACCCCGTGCCCGGACCGGGTTGGGTGTTTGCAAATGGACGAGGGGAAAATTTTTTGTTTGTCTCTTTTTTTCCAAGTTCCCTGATTTAAACATCGCCGGGGCCCGGGAAACCGTGTGTTGGGTGTTTGTTTTTGGAACGGGGGGGAAACTTTTTGGGTCTCTTCCTTCCAAGTCCCCTGACTTAACAGGGCCGTGCCCGGACCTTTTGTGTTGGGTTTTGCTTTTGGGAAACAAAAGGGGGCAATTTTTTGGGTCTTTTCCCTTCCAAGCCCAACAATTAACACCCGTGCCCGGAAACCAGTGTTTTGGGTGTTTGCTTTTGGGAACCCCGGGCAACTTGTTTGTCTCTTCCCTTTCCCAAATCCACTGAAAAAAACACGCCGTGCCCCGGACCGTGTGTTGGGTGGGGGGCTATTGGGACGGGGGAAAATTTTTTTGGGTCTTTTCCCTTTCCAAAGCCCACTGACTTAACACCCCGTGTCCGGCCCGGGGGTTGGGTGTTTGCTTTTGGACGAGGGGAAAAACTTGTTTGTCTCTTCCCTTCCCAAAAGTAAAAATGAATTAACACGCCGTGTCCGGACCGTTTTTGTTGGGGGGTTTTGCTTTTGGGAAACAAACGGCAACTTTTTTGTTTTTCCCTTTCCCAAAGCCCCACTGCCCAAACCACCCCGTGCCCGGGAAAACCGTTGTTTGGGTTTTTTCCCATTGGACGAGGGGCCAACTTTTTTTCCCTTTTTTTTTCCCAAAGGGCCCAAACAAATTTAGTTTTGCTCACTTTTGGGTTTTAAAAAGTCACACTAAAATCTTTTAAAAATCATTCTGTGTTTAGAGCTTCGTCATCCTATCCGAGCTTCTCCTGGGCAAACAATGTACACGGTGATGTTCGGGCTGCTGTGATTGAAGTCTCCCGGAGTCCGAAATTTCTTTTTAAGTTTATTTTTTTCCAAAAAATTTTTATTTTAATTTATTAATTATAAACAATGCTTTCTATCTTATAGCTGGAATAATGTTCCCTAGTCTTATCCTTCCTCAAGGAGAACTTACAATATGATTGGCCCTTTTATTTTAAATAATTAATACATTCTATAAGCCCCGAAATTTTTGAATCAACAAAAAAGGGAACAAAAAATTTAACCCAAATTGGAGGAAACAAATGTAAAAACCCAAAATTTTTTTACCAAATTTAAACAGCACTTGATTGGTTCTTATGTTTTATAATACTACGAAGCTTTGCAAAAGCTTTTTTGGGGGCGGGTTTTGGATGAGCGTAATTTGGGGCATTTAAAATGCCGATTGGTTCATGACAAATAATTTTTCGATTGCGCTCTAATTTTACAGGGAAAATATTAATTCATAAAATTAAGGGGTTTTGTGAAAAAAACATTACAATCGGAAAAGCATGTAGGTTTTATAAGTCGATTTCTTTAAAATCAAAAAAAACGTAAAAATTTCGATTTTCATTTAGAAATAATTTTTTTTATTGACTTAAAAAAAAAATCGCAGTTCTAAGTTTTAAAATTTTTAAGGGCCCCAGAAAAATTTTTATCGCAAATTTAAGTATCGGTTTGGGCCCCCAAATCGTTTTAACCCCCAAACCCCCACCAAAAAACAACAGGAAAAAAAACAAAAACATTCAGGATTTTTTCTCTCCAGAGTTTTGTGGGAAAGGTATCTTCACTTTCCCCTCGCTACGCTCGCACGCTCATTTAATCCCCCAAAAACCCAGAGGGGGGGGGGGGTAAACGTTATTTCATTGTTATTTACGTAGTAGAGTAAACTTTAAGGGTTTTAACAAAAAGGGGGTTTACACAAATTTTTTTCCCTTTAAAGTTATCACCCGGGAAAAAAATGTCCCCTTAAATCACAAAATGTTTAAAACAGTCATTTTTAGCACAATAACAAAAATTAGGTGAGGGGGGTGATTAAAGGTTTTAATGGCTCTTGCTAACCCTTCTTTGGCCAATGGGGTTTTAAGGCCAAAACAAAATATTTTTTGTAACACCGGACAAAAAATTAAAAAATTTATTACGGCTTTTCCCTAGTGGGAACCCAACTAATCAATTTTTTTTGAGGGGGTCATTTAAAATTTTGGAAAAAACCGGCACACAAAATTTTGAAAATTTTTACGTTTCAAAAATACCCGTGGTTATTTTCCTTTCTTCCCAGGGGTCCTTTTTAACCTTCAAAATCAACCAAAAAGCCTTTGTATTTAAAAAAGAAATGCCCGGGCGTTCTTCAACCGGCTTTCAACCCTTTTTCGGGGCCTCTTGCCGGGGTCAATTCGGTTTTCCGAACCCTTACCGTCCCTTTCCGGTGCTTGGTGGAAAACCTTGCCCAAAAGGGGCTCAAAAAGGTTTCCGGCGGGGGCCCACCCTGCCCATTTTGAACGACAAAGGGAACCGGGCCCCACAGCTTTCAAACGGACGAGGTTTGGGGGGCCGGGGGGCTGCGGTTTTTACCTGCAGGTGAAAGACGGCAGCATAAGATAAATCCCCCCTGTCCCCGTTTCCCAGCCCCAGATGGAGGCGGGAAAATACGCCTGGGCTGAATTGAAAAATTTTCAATGGGGGGTTTTTTATACTCCGCCCCCACACAGTTTCCCGTAACAATTGGGGTGTGTGTGGTGAGTCGTGTTTCTTGCTTGTTACAGACCCGGGCCTCCCCTCCGTCCCCCAAACCGGAAAAAAACCCCAAAAAAGTGGTTTGTTTTTACCGCTGGAGAGGGGGGGGAATCTTGGGAGAGGGGGAGAGCCGCTGAGTTTCCTGCCCGCTTCTACTTGCGGGGGAGGGGTTTGGGTCCTTTTTTGACCAGGGAGCTGAGTCATTTGGGTTGGGAAAAAACTGGTCGGCAACGATACCTTGGCCGGACTGCTGAGGGGGGAGTTGGGCCAAAAAAAAAATAAGCCCCAAATAAGGACGAGTGGGGTTTGGGCCCCGGGCTACGGGGGGGATCAAACGACTCTTACACTAGGGGGTTTTCAAACCCCCAACAACGGACAGGTCTTAAAAGTGCGTAGTGTCCCCATTTGGGGTTGGTCCCAATCCACTCAAGGCAGGGGCAGGTTATCACGTGAGTTATCCTTTATGTGATGGTGAAATTTGTTTCATTTCGTTCGTTTGTTGGGAAACCCAATATCTTTAAATATATTCTGGGCCAAGGGTTTAATTTTTTGTCTGCAGGCAAAACATAGTGGACCAAAAAAAAGGGTATTTATTTTTTGAAATTTTAGCTCATTTTCATGCGGTTTGCTCCCCGCCGCAAAAACTCGATAGTCGACAAGAGAACAGAATTTTTAAATTGTTAATAAGGGTGAAGCTACTCTTCGCACACTGTATTTTTTTTCCTCTGTCTGTGCATTTTTACGTATTACGACAAAAAAAACCTTTTATGCCTCTGTTTTAAAAATTTTTGGTTTTTTGATCTCGCTGCCCCCAAATGATAATGCCCGAATGCTTTTTTTAAAGAATAATTGTCAGGGGCTTTTTTCCTCATGATTATCTTCAACAAAGGAAAAATTTACCAAGGGGTTTAAATGAAAAAAATAAAACCTTTTTAGAGTTACCCACCTTTTAGTCATATAACTGATATTCTGTGGGGGACATTAAAACCAAAACACCAAAACCCCCCCCGTAGGCCCCCCAGCAAAAGACAGGGGAGGGGATAACCGGGCCAAAGATCGATATTTTTTTAAAAGGAAATATAGCAAACAGTGGGATGGGAAAATGCCCAAAAAACCCCCAGTCACCCCCAGAATCAGCAAGGCCGATTTTAGAAAAAACTTTGTATAATTTTGTATTACCTCGTTGCTAGGGCGGGTCCAAATCAGTTTACAAATTCCCAGGGCCCCAAGGAAAATGGGTCTTTTTGGTCCAAAAAATTTTATTCTATAATAATCAATTGTTACTTTTGAAATTCATTTAGGATCAAGTATACCTTGTAAAATTTTCTGTACGTATCTAAAAAAAAAATCACCAAAATAGTAATCATTTTCCCCAAAAAACTAAAAATCGAACAAATAAAAATGAAAGAATGTTTTTATTTCTTACAGAAAACCATGAGATATGACGCCCAAAACCACCCCCAGGACCCCCCTAGGGCACCTCCAGCATCATAGCAGCGGGCAAAGCGAAGTTTGTGGGGCCCCCAGGTCATGAGAAGAACATGCCATGGGAAAAAAACAAAAAAGTTCAATTTAGGTTCAACTTTTATGGGGTTCTTAAAATTAATTTTAAACAAACAAGGATCATTTACTTTTTCAAAGCTCTTCATTTGAATGGGTAATTTACAAAATTATTGGTAATTTTCTCGATTTGGGTGGTCCCGGGGAAAAAAAATCCCGTAGTTTAAATTGTTAATATTTTAAAACAATCCAAAAATTTAAAAAAACCACCCGATCCACCCCGACCAGTCATAAGGAGCGAATGTAACTGAATAATGTTTAAAATTGCGGTTTGGCTATTTTTGGGGGGTAGCCAGTTTGATGTTTTTCGATACATTTATTTTGGATTGTTTTTAAATATTATTGGTAAAATTTGGGAAAGAAAAGGATATTATCATTTTTTGCTTGTGCCCTGCTTAATTCAGGTTTTCAACTTCAATTTTTTGGATAGTGTTTAACCAAAAAAGTTAAAATTTTCAAAAAAAAAAAAATTGAAAGATGTATTTTTAAAAAAGTACCATTTCGTTTTATTTAGTGCTCCCTTATTAATTGTTCACATTGCGGGGTTAAAAATTATATTCCAGTTCTCCAAGGGCCCACTAGAAATTTTACCATAGATTCAGCTTTGTACGATTATGACATTTTAACCAATGACGATTTATAGAAAATATATGTATTGTTCCAACAGCCTCCAAGAAACGACCACAAGTCCTAAATGTGCCATTGTTCCTCACACCTCACATTTCGGAGTATGATGAAATAACGTAGCAGGAGGTCGAAACAGCAATAATGTAAGTGATTCAAGTGTAGACTGTTTCATGGGTGAAGTACGTGCTTATGCGCAACTTGGGTTCTGGGGGGAGCCCCTAGATGCGGATCCGGGGCGCACAGCCCCGGAAATTGTTCGATTCTAAGAGTGTGGTTTTGGAGTATTTTAACGAGTTTTAGGCACGTTTTAACAATAACAGTTCGTTAGTGGTTACTGATGATTTCTTGTGATTGCCATATTTGATATTTTGATTCTTCATTTGTACGAAAAGATAATATATACTAGGGAAACGCAAAAGTCGTCAGACGAGTGAGTGAGCCAAGTGTTGAGTACCTGGTATCATCCTTTTTTTCCCCCCTACCTTAGGCCTCCCTAGCCTATCATAGGCTACAGTGGAGCATTATGGCCTAAACTAAGCCCTAAACTTAAATACCCTATTATTTATTCGAATATTATAAATCAAACTTAAATGCAAATGTTCCCGCGAACTCAACACATGACTCTCTCACTCGTCTAACAACGACTTTGGCGTTTCCTAAAGCGCCCTTATAGCCAAAATGTGGAGACGTGGGTTTCAATGGTCGGGAAAGTTTTTGTAATTTCTGGATTGTATTTTTTAATTTATTAAACACGTTTTGAAATGCATATAACGCAGTGTAGTACATCATCTGTGACAATACTATGGAAAACATAGCCAGTACGAAATACGTGAAAATATTGGGCAAAGTTCACTCAATCTACGAGCGGAATTTGGGGGTACCTTGACGTCCAACATTCGATTTACCTTGGAAAACGGCATTTCACAGCCAGGTAAATAACAAACAAAAAATATTATTTCAAAATGAAAACCCTTGTCGATAAAATAATTCCTATACATTTCAACGTATTTTTCAGTTTTTTATTTCTTGCAGGTTTTAAAACGCAACAGATTGGCTCATTTTGTTAGCATTTTCAGTTACCTGGTCCACGGATGTCTGTTTAAAATTTCAGCTCACTATTTGGCCGTTCGGTCGTATGGGACCCGGGCAGACAGACATTTAACATTTAACATTTAACATTTAACATTAAACATTTAAAATTTAACATTTAACATTTAACATTTAACATTTAACATTTAACAGAATTAATCACGACCAAGGCCCGATCGAGTAGCATTGTAGACTACGTTCGCTGCGCTCACCCCGTCTAATTATAACTAAGGACCCTGAATTTCGTTGAATGATTATTACCCCTAAATGATGCTTGATGTGACTTTTTTTAATTAAGTAGCGAAATAGGCAATAATCACCTTTTTATGCTAATTTGAAGCAAATCGGGAACTTTCCTTAATTATTCTGTAAGTTTTAGTCAAAAATATGCAATTAATTGGATGACGTAGCGAGCATAGCGAGCGAAGCGAAGATTTCCATTTCACTAACACTGGAGAAAAAAATCCGGAATGTTTTTTTTTCTTTGTAATTTTGGCTGTTTTTTTAACACGATTCCGGCTAACCGATACTCCAATTGCGATGAAATTTTTATGGAAGCCTTCGAAATCTCTGAACTTAGAACTGCCACGTTTTTGAGCGCAATCGAAAATTATTTCTCATGAAAATCGCAATTTTAAAAGATTTTTTTTGGTTTTTAAAAACTTTCTTCGACTTATAACATCTACATGCTTAATCCGATTTTAAAGATTTTTTTTTCAGAACCTTGATTTTATGAATTTAGATATTCTTGTGAAATTTGAGTACAAAACGAAAAATTATTTCTTCTGAAATCAAAATTTTACGGGTTTTTTCTTTTTTTTAAAATTCTTTGTCTTATAACTCCTACATGCTTTATCCTTTTTGTAATGATTTTTTTAGAACTTTAATTTTATGAATTTAGATATTCGTGTAAAATTTGAGCGCAATCGAATAATAATTTTATTTCTTATGAAACCGCAATTTTACGAATTTTTCTTTTTTAAATAACGATTAATAAAAAAAATAAAAAATAAAAATTAATTTTTTATTTATTTAATTTAATTTAAAAATTCTTCGACTTAGTAATAATTTTTTCACAAAACGACAGAAATACGCATAACACATGGCAGGTCCAAAGCACCAATTACGCTCATCCAACAACGCGGCGGGACTTAAGCGTTTTCCTAGTTTGACAATTGACATTGAAATCAACCTTTCTCTTTTAACGTATAGTTGGCACCATAACAGTTGGAAATATTATTATCAAAAACGCCTAGCTAATTCAAATTAAGTTAATCTTTATATGGCCTAAATATTCGTTCATATTATGTAATACGTTATACGTAATTCATTTTGGTGTTTTAGGAGTGATTGCAGTGCTATTTTTTATGACAAAATGTTGCCTTTATCTTGAGTTTATTGGATGAGCGTAGCGAGCGAAGCGAAGATTCCATTTCACTACACTGGAAAAAAATCCGGATGTTTTATTTTCTTTTTTCTTTTTGTTATTACCGATACTCTAATTTCAATGAAATTTTCTGGAGACCTTTTGAAATCTCTGAACTTTGAACTACCGGTTCGAAAAATTGACCCGAAAAATTTTTTTCTCATGAAAATTGCAATTTTACGATTTTTTTTCGATTTCTTGTTTTTTTCTGTTTGTATTTTTGTGAGATTGTTAACACGATTCGGCTAAACCGATACTCCATTGTGATAAAATTTTCTGGGGGCCTTAAAAATCTCTGGACTTAGAACTGCCACCTTTTGGGCGCGATCGAAAACTTATTTCTCATGAAAATCGCAATTTACGATTTTTTTCGTTTTTATTTTTTGTTTTTTTTAGTATTTTGGGTGTTTGTTTAACACGATTCCGCTCAACCGATCTCCAATTGCAATGAATTTTTTTGCGGCCTTCGAAATCTCTGAACTTAAACCTGCCACGTTTTTGGTACAATCGAAGAAATATTCTTATAAATATCGTACTTTTACGATTTAAAAAAAAAAAAAATAGTGCGATATTTTGGGTGACATTTGGGCGATTTTGACCAGACGGGTGGGGCTACAACGTTCATATTTTAAATTAAATGAACATTAAGGTTAAAGTGATGTATTGCTTTATGAAAGAAAATTTGAAAAGTTAGCTAAAATCCAGGGAATAAAGGTTTTATATGAGTTTTTTTTAGGTTAATTATATAATTAACATCAATTAACAATGGGAAAACTTCATTTACAATGCATTGAAAAGCACTTGCAAAGGAAAAGTGGTCCTACTCAAATTAAAAACTGACGAAACGCTCACCATCAACGCGGCGGGACTTAAGCGTTTTCCTAGTGTATTAAAATTTAAAAGATTTTTTTATAACGAAATGATGTTACTTTTTATTTGCTTTTTTTTTCAGGGTCACTACCAATAGGTACCTATATCGAATTTCCAAACTTTCTTTTAAGTTTTGAGAATGGTATTTCATTCTCCTGTATTATTGCACCCATCAGTACTGTACTTCCCTCCGGCCTGCTGGTAATTCTTTCACAACCTTGTCTAGACTAAATATTTCATTATCGATTTCTCTTTCACACTACTTACCCTTAAATTCCCTACCCGTTTGAATCAGTCTAATTTCTCCCACAATCCTCCTAGCTGCCCATATCTGTACCTTTTCCACTGCCATTATATTTCATGTTTTTTTCCCTCTTTGCCCATTTTAGTTTAGATATCTCATTACAAAAATTAATTTTTTTAATACTTTTGAGCATACTGCTTGTACCTGCAGTGCAAACTTGTAAAAACTACAGACAACTTACACTTTAAAAAAGCTATGAGATCAAAAAGGAGGGCCCAAACTCATGTAGGCCATACCCTTCTACATTTGCGCATTCTTATAATTCATAAAACGTAAACATCCCCATAACTACATCCTTTAAAAGCTAAGCAAAATACAATGTGCAAAATATTATTTGGGAAAGTAATTGTTCATGCAAATTCTATTTTTGCCAAGGATTTCACTCGATGCAAGTCCATAAAAGAAAGTTTGCTGCACGAACCATAATTATTAATCCATGTTTCAATACCATTAATTAAGCGATTTACTCGCGGGCAAAAACCTATACTACAAAGGGTAAATTCAAACAACTTAATATTTATATGAAAATTAAACCAGAAATAAAAGAATCCATGTACATGAATATATACATTTTATTATGTGCTTCGTAGCTATAGCTCCAAAGTCTCCACAACGCAACGCAACGCAACGCAACGCAACGCAACGCAACGCAACGCAACGCAACGCAACGCAACGCAACGCAACGCAACGCAACGCAACGCAACGCAACGCAACGCAACATACCTCTGTGCCACACATTATTAATTTAAACTTATCTGATATAATTTTTAAAACTAGGAAAACGCTTAAGTCCCGCCGCGTTGTTGGATGAGCGTCATTGGTGCATTGATCTGCCATGTCTTATGCGGATTTTCTGTTGTTCTGTGAAAAAATCATTACTGAGTCGATAAATTTTTTTAAATTAATTTAAACGAAATAAAAAATTAGCTTAAATTTTTTAATTATTCGCAATTTTTAAAAAAGAAAAAATCGTAAAATTGCTATTTTCATATGAAATAATTATTCGATTGCGCTCAAATTTAACACGAATATATTAATTCATAAAATTAAGGTCATGTTAAAAAATCATTAAAATCGGATAAAGCATGTAGGTGTCATAAGTCGAAGAAATTTTTAAAAACGAAAAAAAAATCGTAAAAATTTCGTTTTATGAGAAATAATTTTTGATTGCGCTCAAACCGTGGGGAGTTCTAAGTTCAGAGATTTCGAAGGCCCTCATAAAAATTCGTCGCAATTGGAGTATCGGTTTAGCCGGAATCGTGTTAACAAACACACAAAAATAGGAAAAAAAAGGAAGAAAGAAAGAAAAAAAGAAAAAAACAACACATTCCGGATTTTTTCTCCAGTGTGTGAAATGAACTCTTCGCTTCGCCGCTACGCTCATCCAATTATTTCAAATGTTTTTGGGAATTTAGTGTATTTGGTACAATAACAAAATTTCGAAATTTCGTTATAGGCCTACTTACTAAAACTAGGAAAACCTTAAGTCCCGCCGCGTTCTTGCATGAGCGTAATTGGTGCATCGAGCTGCCATCTGCCACGCGCATTTTCTGTTGTTCTGTGAAAAAATCATAACTTTGTAGAAGATTTTTTAAATTAAAATTAAATTAAAAAAATTCTTAATTTTTTTAATTAATCGTAATTTTTTAAAAAGAAAACAATCGTAAAATTGCAATTTTCATAAGAAATAATTATTCGATTGCTCTCAAATTTATAACGAATATATTAATTCATGAAATTAAGGTTCTGTGAAAAATTCATTACAATAGGATAAAGCATGTAGGTGTTGTAAGTCAAAAAATTGTTTTAAAAAAGAAAAAAAAACGTAAAATTTCGATTTTCATGAGGAATAATTTTTCGATTACGCTCAAATCTCACACGAATATCTTAATTCATAAAATTAAGATTCTGTGAAAAAATCATTGAAATCGGGTTAAGCATGTAGGTGTTATAAGACGAAGAATTTTTTTAAAAATCGAAAAAAATCGTAAACTTGCGTTTTTTATGAGAAAAAATTTCCCGATTGCGCTCAAAAACGTGGCAGTTCTAAGTTCAGAGATTTTGAAGGCCTCCATACAATTTCATCGCAATCGGATTATCGGTTTAGCCGGAATCGTGTTAACAAACACACAAAAATACAAAAAAAAAAGAAAGAAAGAAAGAAAAAAAACATTCCGGATTTTTTTTTCCAGTGTAGTGAAATGGAATCTTCGCTTCGCTCGCTACGCTCATCCAATAATAATAAATGATAACCAAGAAAAAAAAATCATAAACCTTGGCCATGATCGTCTGATCCTAATGAATGTATTTCACATTCTACCAATTGAAAATATAATCCTATATTCACTTCTCATGTGTTTTTGACAAGTCTTTGGTTCAGTCATCTTTTAATAATTCCACTTTCTGCATCACCTCTGGACAATGGCGTAACTTAGAGTGGGGGATGGTTTGGACGAGAGGGGGCACTACTTTTACTTGATATAATTATGGTATTTATTAAGATATTATGTGGATATATTTCTCTTATTTTGCGATTTTTATTAAATATTTTATAGGTTTATGTTTTTTTTTTTAAACTCGTTAAAATACTGCCATTATAGAATGAAGGACATTTCCGGGTCTGTGTTACCCGGACGTGCTGGGCTGGGGGCCCTCCCCCCAAGACACGACTCTTTAAACACAATAATTGGATAAGCGTAGCGAGCGAAGCGAAGATTCCATTTCACTACACTGGAGAAAAAAATCCAGATTTTTTTTTGTCTGTTTGTTTGTTAACACGATTCCGGCTAAACCGATACTCCAATTGCAATGAAATTTTCTGGAGGCCTTCGAAAACTTTGAACTTAAAACTGCCAAAGTTTTTTCTGAGAGCAATCGAAAATAATTTCTCATTAAATTGCCAATTTTACGATTTTTTCCAATTTTTAAAAACAATGCTTCGTCCTTATAACACCTACATGCTTTATCCGATTGTAATGATATTTTCAACAGAATCTTAATTTTTGAATTTATATATTTGTGGAAATTTTGAGCTCAATCAAAAAATATTTTTCTCATGAAAATCGAAATTTTACCCTTTTTTCGTTTAAAAAAAACATACGTTCATCCAACAACGCGCCTGAAAAAGCGTTTGCGAATCTTCCTAGTGTAACTAGAAAAGAGCGTAAACATTTTATGAATTTGTTTAGATAAATTCACTGATCGTGCTGACTGGGAACTTTTGAGATTAAAGAAATGTTCCTCCCCGCAAAAACTAGGGCTAGTTACGCCACGGGCTCTGTAAGCAGGAGTGAAAAGTGCTTCACCTATCGTCCCTAAATCTTTCGTCGCATCGCGCGGCGTCCTCCGATGACGCGGAATGAAGACGTCTCAACTCAAACCGTCGTCGGCTGTCTCAGCATCCGAACTCGATACCCTCGCAGGGGCTTACGTGCAACGTCTTCACGCAGGCGGACGAGAAGAGCTTCACGACCCTTCTCTCACGTCCACGCGTCTTCGCTCCGACTCTATACCCTCGCAGGCGATTACGTGCAACGTTCTTCACGCAGGCGGGACGAGCCGAGCTTCAGACCTCTTCCATTCCCGTACACGGTCTTCAGGCATCCACTCGCATACTCCTCGCAGGGGAGGCTTACGTGCAAAGCGTCTTCACGCAGGCGGACGAGAGAGCTTCACGACCTTCTCTCGCGCCCGCACTACCCCTTCAGCATCCGACTCTATCCCTCGCAGGGACCGCAACCTACTCCCGTGCAACTCTTCCACGCAGGCGGAACGAGCGAGTTACGACCCTCTCCCCCCCCCCCCCACGGGGGGGTTCCACGGTTTCAGCATCCGTCCGACTCGATACCCTTCGCAGGGGCTTACGTGCAACGTTTCACGCAGGCGGGACGAGACCGAGCTTCCGACCTCCTCTCACGTCCACGCGTCTTCAGCATCAGACTCGATACCCTCGCAGGGGCGTACGGCAACATCTTCACGCAGGCGGGACGATTGATTATTGGATATTGCTTTAACGTCTCATATTTATGCAATTGGCTAACTCGAGACACACCGGGAGGGACGTAAGGGATGACGTGGGGGGACAAGGGCGTGGATAGGTCTGTGCTGGTCAGAACCAGCCACAGGCGTATGGGTGAGGGGCAGGGGTTCCCCCACGTCGTGGTCGTCTCCGTCTGTTGTCATCATCCTGTCCGTTTGGATTGGATATTGCTTTTTTACGTCTCATATTTACGCAACTTGGCTAATCGAGCGAGGGCGCGGACGTTCAGGGTATGACGCGGGGGGACAAAGGTGGTAGGACAGGCTGTGCTGGCAGAACCAACACAGCGTATGGGGAGGGCAGGCGTCCACCTCACGTCGTGGTCGTCTTTCGTCTCTGTCATCATCCCTTTAATCCGTGTTGTCTTTGTCGTCGGCCGTAGGGGAGGTATAGTCAAAGGAAGGGTTCCCCGACGATGTTTGTCATTGTCGTCGCCGTGGGGAGGTAGTCAAAGCGGAAGGGGGAAAGTTCACGACGACGACCCAGAGCTAGCCATTAGTTTCAGGGCAATAAAAAACTCCCCTAATCACGGGCCAAACCACGAGAAGGTTGCACGAGTGCGGGCTGGAATTTGATGGCCTAAGGCGGACCGACGGGACGAGCCGAAGCTTCACGACTCCTCTCTCGCTCCACAAGTCTTCCGGCTCTACAAACTAAAATATTGTATGTTCTTCTTTGGTGTGACTTAATGTATGTTTAATTCGGATGAGACGTTAGCGAGCGTAGCGAGCGGAAGCGAAGACTTCAATATTCACTGACCCCCCCAAAAAAATTTAGCTCGGTGTTTTTTTTGTTTTTTTTTTTTTTTTCCGCTGTTTGTTCGCTCGTTTCCGGGCCAACGGCATACGCGATCTTGATGAAATTTGACCGGACCTTCGTTTCTCTGAACTTAGAGGTGTATTGTTTTTGGGTGAAATCGAAAAAATATTTCTCATAAATTGATTTTTACGTTTTTTTTTCGTTTTTTAGTGCGATATTTTCGTGACATTTGGCCCGTTCTGCCAAAACGGGGGGGGCTAAAACTTTATATTTCACAGGACTTTAAAGATTATGGTGAGTAGTACTTTTGAAAAAAAAAGTTGAAAAGTTGCTAGAATCCATAGAAAAAAAGGTTTTTTATTTAGTTTTTCAATTTTTAGTCGATTTTTTTGCACTTTTGGGCCGATTCTGCCCCAAACGGGTGGGGCTACAACGTTCAGATTTCACATGGCTTTAAGGGTTATGGTGAGTAGTATTTTTGAAAGAAAAAATGAAAAAATTAGTCAGAATCTACAAAAATAAAGGTTTTAATATGAGTTTTTTGAAGTTTAATAAATTAAAAAAAACAATAAAAACTTGACAACATCCCCTCCAAAATGCATTAAAAAAGCATTTGCAAGGAAAAGTGAAAAAAAAAGCACAAAACGCAAAAAAAACTTACAAAAAAATCGCTCATCCATCAACGCGGCGGGGCTTTTTGCGTTTTTCCCGTAAGAATTTTGGGTAGTAACGGAATTTGTGACTTTTTGGGCCCCGTAAAAGGTACAGAGGGTAACAAGTACCCTGCATTAGTCTTTCTTCCTTATGGGCAGGTCAAATGCATTAAACTAGGAAAACGGCTAAAATCCCGCCGCGTTGATGGATAGCGTTTTTTTTTAAGTTATTTGTTTTTCGTTTTTTTTCGTTTGTTAGCACTTTTCCTTTCAAGTGCTTTTTGAAAGCATTGAAGGTATTGTTTTTTTTTTCAATTTCTATTGTTCTTGTAATTGGGATTATAAACCCAAAAAAAAAACCCCATTTAAACCTTTTTTTCTGTGGATTCTGGCAAACTTTTTTAAAATTTTTTTTTTCAAAAGGTACACATCACCATAATCTTAATGCCATATGAAAACTGAAGTTGTAGCCCCACCCGTTTGGTCAGAAACGGCCCAAATGGACGAAAATATCGCACTAAAAATTGAAAAACTTTATTATAACCTTTATTTCTATGGATTTGGGAATATTTTCAACTTTTTTTCAAAAAGTCTACATACCATAACCCTTTAAAGTCAATGTGACAGGAACGTTGTAGGCCCCACCCGTTGGTCAAATCGGCCAAAAAGTCACGAAATATCGCACTAAAAAAATTTAAAAAAATTATTATAACCTTTATTTCTTGGATTTTTGGTAACTATTTAACTTTTTCTTTTAAATTACTACCTCCAAAACCTTAAAGTCTGTGACTGTGAAAAGTTTAACCCCACCCCTTTGGTCAGAATCGGCCAAAATGTCACGAAAAAACGCACAAAAAAACGAAAAAAAAACGTAAAAGTACGATATTTTGAGAAATATTTTTTCGTTGTACCAAAAAATACCCTCTAAGTTCAGAGAAAAAGAAGGGCCCTAAATTTCATCAAGACCGAAAAAGCCGTTTGCCCGGGAAACGAGCGAAAAAACGGACGGAAAAAACAAAAAAACAAAAAACAAAAAAACAAAAAAAACACCCGAGCTAAATTTTTTGGGGGTCAGTGAAATTGAAGTCTTCGCTTCGCTCATCCAATTATTATTACTAGGAAAACGCTAAAGTCCCGCCGCGTTGATGGATGAGCTTTTTAAAGGTTTTAGTTTGCGTGGGATATCTTTACTTTTGCAAGTGCTTTGTTTTGCTGCCTACGCATTGTAGGTGAATGTTGTCAAGTTTCTTTTGTTTCTTGTCAATTGGTTTTATTTACCGTAAAAAACTTGTATTAAAAGCTTTATTTCTATGGATTCTGGCTAAATTTTTCCACTTTTTCTTTCAAAAGGTACTACATAACCATAACCTTAATGTCCATGTATAATATGAACGTTGTAGCCCCACCCGTTTGGTCAGAATTGGCCCAAATGGCACGAAAATATCGCACAAAAAGTCAAAAAACGTATATTAAAAGCTTTATTTCTCTCGATTCTGGCTAACTTTTTCAACTTTTTCTTTCAGAAAGCAATACATCACCATTACCTTAATGTCCATGTGAAATATGAACGTTGAAGCCCCACCCGTTTGGTCAGAATTGGCCCAAATGGCACGAAAATATCGCACTAAAAATCGAAAAAAATCGTAAAAGTACGATATTTATGAGAAATATTTCTTCGATTGTACCCAAAAATGTAGCAAGTCTAAGTTCAGAGAAAACGAAGGTCGTGTCAAATTTTCATCAAGATCGCATATACCGTTTGCCCGGTAGAGAGCGAACAAACAGACGGAAAAACGAAAAAAAAAAAAAACAAAAAAACAAAAAAAAAAAAACAAAAAAACACCCAGAGCTAAATTTTTTGGGGGGTCAGTCAAATTGAAGTCTTCGCTTCGCTCATCCAATTTTTTTATTCTGAAACAAAACGCGATAACTGTAATTTGCACTCAATACTAAAACGGATTTATGCACAGAAAGTGTAAGTAAATGAAACGAACCTATAATATTCGAATAAACACTTCTCAAATCCCCCCTGCGAAGAGGACTGGTGAGTGAACTTAGGTTGTAGAAACAGTGGCAGAGATTGCGTCGATACGATATTGTCATGTAAACAGGGTAGTTTACCTTGTTACTAGCTATGCCATGAGGATGGTTTCATTTGCCTGGTGTTATGGTTTGCGCCTGTCGCAATCTCTGTAAACACCGAATGTTTGGTTATGTTATAATGGAATGTGGCGACTTTGTAAACGTTTGTCGTAAACTAAACAGTTACGTTCGTGTTGATTATTAGAAGAATGCGAACGTAGTACAACAAGTATGACGAGGTTTATTGGGGGACCGAGGACTGGGGGAGTTGAAGACAGACCGGCGAGTGGGCTAGGTGCCCAACGGGAGAGTCGAACCGGGAGAACTGTCTGGGTGGCGTACGGGCAAGGTGCCCAGGTTAAGCGACTGGAGTGTTCAGTGGAAGCGACGGGGACTGGGTTTGGCCCGGCTTAGGAAGCAAGGGCTTCAACCAGGATTGCTCAGACACAGGAAGAGGACCGAGGACTTTCGCCTTACAAGAAGTGAAGAACGAAGAGCCAAAACATCACCGGCTGCCGAGGGGTCCGTGGCCGAGGGTGGGACACCATCTCCACCAGAGTCATAGAGGGAAAGACTAAGCTAAGTTCTTTAAAAATTATAGTAATGTCAGTAATGCTAAGGGATACGAACCCACGTTCAGCTTAGTGCGATGCATGAGCTCACCGATACCAGGCGAAAGTAGGCTGTTTCATTTATGTCTATTGTTAATACAGTCCCACCCTTCTTTGTCGATTAATGACTCTTATTACACGGTCACACTATCCTAAGTTACTCCTCATCCCGGGACTCTAGATTAGAGACGTTTCCCGGTCACAAGTATAATCGGTTGTCCCCTGGAGAACTACGCCCCCACATTAACATCTACTCCAGCATTAACATCCATGCTCAAGGGGTGACATCCGCTAAACTTGATATGGTGGAGGCGCCTTTCTGTTTTGGGGTTGTTCTTAGGAATGTAGTGATATTTAATTACTTGGTAATTAGTTTCATTGTTAAATGGTTAACGATGGATTGATTAGTATGTGCTGATTTTTAATTACTAGGTAATTAAAATTGATTAAATGGGTCCCGTTCTAGGTGTTATTTATTTTTGTCGGCGTTTGCATAATTGATTATTATGAATGTTGAGCTGACAGTTTTGCAGTCTAGTTGTACTTTGCTCAGCTATAGTCGAACAACTTTGAGTGTTGTGTTTAATGCTTCGGAAGAGAGAGAGATGCTTAATATAACCATAGTTGAATAACTTAGGGTGTTGTGTCAAGTGTGCGATTCCGATTCTTTGTGATAGTGGTAGTCTACTACGAACAGGGCTTAGTCTCTATATTATGGTATGGATAGAATGGAGTCATCACAGAGTTTGCTAGATAGGTTTCGAGAGGGAGTCGATGATGCGGAATCGTGGATATTTGATTATGAGTTGGTGTCATATGACTGCTCGGGTGAACGGAGGTTAAAGGCTTTGCCATTTTTCTTGCAAGGGACTCAATTAGATGGTCCCACCATGTAAAAGTCCGAGGCCAGGAAGGCGGCGGCGTCGCTTGAGTGGTCGGCGGTTAAAGGAGCATTTTATTAAGACGTGGGGGTACAGACAGGGTGATGTGCGTATTGGACGGGTGAGAGGGTTTTGCTAGAAAGCAGAGAGAGGGTGAATCGGTTGTCTCCTAGTTTATGCACGTCGGAAGCTATGTGATAAGGTGGATGTAACTATGTCTAGTGAGAAAATTGTTAAATGGATAATTGAGGGCTTGCGCCCAAAGATTGGTTGAGAAATTAGGTATTGAATCTTTTGCTAATTTGAATGAGTTATTGGCACGATTGAAAGGGTTTGGGGGGGTTTTGCGTGGAGTGTAAAGGAAGATGAAGATAAACAGATGATAGCTGCGCTTTGTGCGTCTCTTCTTAAGAACAAGGAGGAGATGGAAGAGGGTAGTATTTCACTGTCTTCTGTTTATGAGGACGTAGGGGATGCCCTGGCGGTTTCACTTGAGGAGGGTAGTACTGCATCTGTGGCTACGTCTTGTGAGGAACGGAAGAGAACCGATGAGGTTGTTTGCCCTATTGGGGAGTGTGGTAGGACACCATCGTCCTATGCGGCATTCAGTAAGGGGTGCGCCAAGGGGGTGTCATACCCTGGGCTGGGAAATGGTAGTACTGATATATCATTGTCTCATTGTTTCAAAAAGGGGGGGGTGGTATGCTGTCACGTTTGCTCTTGGGTTTAAGGGGGAGGAACCAAGGGTGGTGTCTCAGTTTTATGTGTAAGTGCATAGTAGTTTTACTAATGTTTTATTTGTTATAAATACTATGTGATGATAGAAGGCGAGGTCTACATTAGCAGGCGTTTAAAAGTTATATCGCCCGTGTCAGGAGTAGGCTTCTTTATAGGCCTGAGCTTGTCAATTGTCGGACATTAAGCCTTGTGAGGCACAGTCATTTAAATTAAAACCCTTTAGGTTTTTAGTGGGTCGGCAATAAATTTAAATTTTTTGAGTTCATGAATGCAGCAGAGGACAAGTTCAAACATTTTTTTTTTTTTTTTTTTTTTAATTATGTAAGCAAAAGTGCTAACGTGGGTTCTATCTGATTTTAAAGTTTGACCCCAAAGGTGGTAAAAGAGGTGCGAAAATTCACTGTTTATTTCTTTCACGTAATAAAGTTAATTTGGTTAAAAATATTATAATATTTGACTTAATGTTTCAGTGCTGGAATTGTCTTGATGATTGGAAATGTTCAATTGCGTTATATTTTTTTATCTATGTCAATTTTTTTGTTCACAGTGAATTGTGTAGTAAATTGATGACAAGTAATTGTTTTGTTTTGCAAACTAAAACTAAATTGTAAAGGTAACTTCACTTAAAATTCATGAATTATTTTGTTAATTGTATAATGTATAAAGCTTTCTCATAGATTTTAAATGTTTATTTCATTCAGTTCCAGTGAATGTTGTCAGTGGATTTATCTAGTAGATGTTGACGTTTATACATTTTCAATGTAAATTTATTAAATTTAGAATAAACTATTGTTGTTATTTTGCTGTGGTTGCACATTCAGTCTTAGTTACGTGCGCTAAGTGTTACGTCAACTGTTTTTGTTATGATTAGTAATAGTAAGAAAGCACGTGGGCGGACGAGTTGTAAAACGTTTGTGGCCATTGGTAACAAGAACAATTGCTGTTGGGTTTCATTCATGTTTCAGACGGAGACCTTGCTTTCTCGAATGGTTTCGAGTGATGGAGGAAACGGCAGTACATGCCTGCTGGAACTGAGGGCGTGGGAATTTGTCCATGCGTTACGTTTTACACTGTCGAAGGGAGCACTGCAATTAAATTTGAACATTTAAAATTTTGGAATTGACAGGAGTTCCCCATGCATTTATTAAGAAAGGCAGTAATTCTTAAAATATATTGTTTATTTCTGGTTTTACACACAGGCAGTTAAAGAAACTGGTTTTTTTTTTATGTTTTGAAATTATATTTTCATTGTCTTGTGTATAGAAATTATAGTATTTACAGTTAAATAATAAATTGATTTAGTTCCGATTACAGGAATTTGGATTTTACTAGGAAGTTTTACTGTATTTCGAAAACGTTTAAGAAATAGATCCCGATTGTATGCTTGGGAGGTGAGTTCACGACTTGTATGGTTTGAAACGTGGAGTTTTTGAATTTAGTTTCTTGTTTTTTTTTATTCTCTCTTCTCAAATTAGGGTTTTCAGCTATAGGGACTCTGGTTTATGGTATGATGATGTTTCAAATTGACTGCGGGAAGAAGGGGAACGAAGAACGGGAGGAAGACTCAAGTTTAAAGAAGATATCAGAATTTGCAAGAATAATGGAGCCCACATCAAGAGGAATAATGTATTTGTGATGTATTGGAAGAGATCTTGTACAAGTTTCCCGGGGGCGAATCTTCTATGGGGGTGCGATGGATGTCATGTAAACAGGGTAGTTTACCCTTGTTACTAGCTATGCCATGAGGAGGGGTTTCATTTGCTGGGTTATGGTTTTTTGCGCCTGTCGCAATCTCTGTAAACCCCGAATGTTTTGGGTTTATGTTATAATGGAATTTTGGCGACTTTGTAAACGTTGTCGTAAACACAACATTTTACGTTGGTGTTGATTATTAAAAAGAATGCGAAAGTAGTACAAACAAGTATTACTAGGTTTATTGGGACCGGGGACTGGGGGATTTGAAGAAGACGGCGAGTGGGTAGGTGCCCAACCGAGAGTCGAACCGGGAGAAACTCGTCTAGGTGGCGAAAGGGCAAGGTGCCCAGGTTTAAGCGACTGGAGTGTTCATTGGAAGCGACAGGACTAGGTGCCCGGCTTAGGAAGAAAGGGGCTTCAACCAGGATTGCTAGACACAGGAAGAGGACCGAGGACTTACGCCTAACAAGAAGTGAAAAAACGAAGAGCCCAAACATCACCGGCTGCCGAGGGGTCCGGGGGCCGAGGGTCGACACCATCTCCACCAGAGTCATAGAGGGGAAAGACTAAGCTAAGTTCATTAAAATTATAGTAATGTCAGTAATGCTAAGGGATACGAACCCACTTTTCAGCTTAGTGCGATGCCCTGAGCTCACCGATACCAGGCGAAAGTAGGCTGATCATTTATGTCTATTGTTAATACAGTGCACCCTTCTTTTGTCGATTAATGACTCTTATTACACGGTCACCACTATCCTAAGTACTCCTCATCCCAGACTCTAGATTAGAGACGATTCCGGTCACAAGTATAATCGGTTGTCCCCTGGAGTTCTACGCCCCCACAATAACATCTACTCCGGCATTAACATCCATGCTTAAGGGGTGACATCCGCCTTTAAAATTGATAATATGTACTTGAAGCTGGTACTTGTGATTCTTCTGGCGTGGGCCACCCTGGAGGTGGAATCTAAACAACCGCCTGAAGTACCTGGTGGCTACCTCCCCCCTGCGAAGAGGACTGGTGAGTGAACTTAGGTTGACAACACTTGGAAGATAGGCACGTTACAAAAAAGAGAAACAAACTTAAAATGGTGATTGGTCGTAATATTGATTTCGATTATTTTGAATAAGCTTTAATAGAACAGGTTAATGTAATTTAAAAATGTATTAAATTTAACACTCATCTTGGAAAAATAAATATTATGTGGCAATATTTAATAAAATCACTTTTCATTGATAAAATGTTTTTCACCTTGTTCAAATTACCTAATTACCAAAATATTATTGGCGATCCTTTTATATTTCTTATCCACATATCGGTGGTTGTTATTTGTCAGATGTTTGTATTTTCGTAAGTAATGTCAGCCAGTCTATGAAAAGTGAAACTTTTCGAAATATTGCTACATAATATTTTTTTCCATTTTTTATTTAGATATCAGTATTTTGTGGATTGATATATGAAAATGTACATATGTTGTTATGAATGGTGTTTACAATCAATACTAACAACACGAAAACACCTTATATAATATTTGAACATAAAATACAGTCAAATCATGTAATAAAATGCAATCAACTACAAACTTTTCGAACATCAATATTTTAGGAACTTTATAAGTACACGATAAAGAAACATGATTTTGTACATAAATATTTTTTTTTAATTTTTAAGTTAATGTTGACTCGAATTTGTTATACTTATTTTAATTCTTTCAAATCATCAAAACTTTGCCAATTATTGTACAAAAGCATTTATTATAAAGCAATTTAATGGGTTATTTGTTAATGTATTTTGTTGGTTTTAATAAGATGGATAGAAGTCGTCACCCAAAACATTTTTAGTCAGCACCCTATGAATTAGTTTTCTCTATATTAATTCATATATATTTTTTAATGTGAAATTAGTTTAATATTTAAAAAATATTTATATATTTGGTTGTTTGTAAATGTTTGTGGTGTAGCTAGTTATTTAGATTTGGTACAGTAGGCTGCAGCGTAGAGTCCCCACAAGAAGAAACTAGGAAAGAAAACATTGTATTATTTGACTGTCAATAATTAATTAATCAATGTTCACTGAAAATTACAAAGATGGATTATGCAGGAAAAGTTTAAATACTTATTATTTTTTTTCCCCCTAAAAGGTTCACCTAGTTATTAATTCGATTAAACATTTGAGGCAGTCTACATAAAATTTCACAATAGATGACTCCAGATCATTAAAATAATTGTTATTTTTATTTTTATTTTAGAACCTATCTCCTTGATGACTTTATCACAAACATTATAGTTTGCTTATTATAAGTCGTTCAGTTTTAGTTAGTTATTTGTGTAAATGAAAAGTATAACTGAACATAGACTTCACACTTCTTGTCAACATTCAATTATAACCATCTCTTTTCACAATGACACAGTCAATCAAAAAATAAAATATAAATAGTTGTTATGGTCCACAAGAAACTAGACTAGCAAAAAACTATACCTAGGACCTGGCAAAACAAGAACAATTTTTGTGGAATCTCGTATCGTTATTGCTTAATTTTCAAAATAAGCTCATCACAGATCATGTGAAATACAAATTTTCTCTCTCCAGATGAGCATATCATGTTTGTTGGTGCTTACTTTAAACCTCGAGTACTTGGATGAGCGTAGTGACTAAAGGGGAAGGAAGCTTGATAGTCCGAGGAATGTAATGTATCCACAAATAAATAAATAAATAAATAAATAAATAAGCGTAAAAACGTTTCAAAGCCGGAACCCTATGTAAGTCATTAAATAATAAATATGATCCCTCTTTCCCTAATAAACCCCCTTTTTTAACAAACCATTAATTTCTTCCGAACCTGGAAAATCCCAGATCCCTATTATACAAATTGTTTGTTTATTTCTATTCGTTTAAATTAACAAAGGAGGACAACTAAATAAATCACAAACATAGATTCAGACACAACAATGAACTACAGTTAAGTAAATATTTAAAATAGTAATATTTCGACAACAATGTATTAATAACACAATAATTTTGGTCATTTAGTGAGCATGCCATTTATCGGTCTCAGAATCTAATGTATCCCACGCAAATCCTTTGTCACTGTTCCCATTTACTTACATATCTCCCATTCAGTTTCCCATTTGATTGTTTCTTGTCTAGAACTAACCGAAGAATGTCTGAACAAGCCGGTATCTGAGAGTCCCTGGAAACCCAAGGTCGAGGACTTCTGCGCCGAGGTGACATGTGAACTGAGTGAGACAACTCACACCAAGGTTGCAAGATTCACAGTCAAACAGTAAGTAGGCCTACTTGAGTGTTTCTTGTCTAGAACTAACCGAAGAACTGAACAAGCCGGTATCTGAGAGTCCCTGGAAAAACCCCAAAAGGTCGAGGACTTCTGCGCCCCAGGTGACATGTGAACTGAGTGAGACAAACTACACCAAGGTTGCAAGATTCACAGTCAAACAGAAGTAGGGCCCACTTTAGTGTTTCTTGTCTAGAAAATAAACCCAAGAATGTCTGAACAAGCCGGTATCTGAGAGTCCCTGGAAACCCAAGGTCGAGGACTTCTGCGCCGAGGTGGACATGTGAACTGAGTGAAACACTCACACCAAGGTTGCAAGATTCACAGTCAAACAGTAAGTAGGCCTACTTGATTGTTTCTTGTCTAGAACTAACCGAAGAATGTCTGAACAAGCCGGTATCTGAGAGTCCCTGGAAACCCAAGGTCGAGGACTTCTGCGCCGAGGTGACATGTGAACTGAGTGAGACAACTCACACCAAGGTTGCAAGATTCACAGTCAAACAGTAAGTAGGCCTACTTGAGTGTTTTCAGTATAGAGGTGGTTCTATACTCAATGGTGTAACAAAGAATGGAAATATAGCATCCCAACGTACCGAAAAACTGCTTTCGAGCGCTAAGCTCTTGACACATGATTCGGGAGGTCCCGGATTCGAATCCCGTTGTGAACGGCAATCCTGGCTGAAGTTTTTTTCCCTGTTTTCCTTAATCGTTAATGCAAATGCAAGGGATTGATTCCTCCAAAACAGTCATCAGACATCCCTTCAGAATTGTCTTATTGGATGAGCGAAGCGAAGACTTCAATTTCACTGACCCCTCAAAAAATTTAGCTCCAATGTTTTTTTGTTTGTTTTGTTTTGTATTGTTTGTTTTTTGTCTGTTTGTTCGCACGCTATTGGGCAAACGGAATGTGCGATCTTGATGAAAATTGGAGGGGACCTTCAAAATCTCTGACCATAGACGTGCCACGTTTTTGGGTACAATCGAAGAAATATTTCTCACGAATATCGTACTTTTACGATTTTTTCGATTTTTAATGCGATATTTCCGTAATATTAGGCTCGCAAACGGGCAAACAGCTACTCCGATCTTGTTTAAACTTAATAGGAACGTTTGAAATCATTAGAATTAGATATGTTATGATTTTAGGGACATTTGAAGAAATATTTCTCATAGAAATCGTACTTTTACGATTTTTTCCCGATTTTTTTCCAATATTTTCAACTGGACACAAATACAGCCATATGCCGTGATGTTTGGTCCAATTATGACCAAACGGGTGGGGCTACAACGTTCATATTTTATATGGACATTAAGGTTATGGTGATGTAGTACCTTTTAAAAGAAAAAGTCGAAAAAGAAAACCAGAATCCATAGAAATAAAAGTTTTAATATAAGTTTTTTTAGGTAAATAATAATAATTAACAAGTAACTATAGAAACAAGACAACAATCACCTACAATGCGTACAAAAAGGTCTTAGGGGCTCCAGATATTTGACATTCTAATTACCATAGCAATGAGTACTACTTTAAATGATTTTGCAATGGAACTTGAAAATTAAGAGATCCCACTAAAAACTAAAAAGAGCTCATCCATCAACGCGACTAAAAAAAGCGTTTGCGAAGCTTCCTAGTAATAATCTTAACTCAGTTCCAACTATGTCGGATTGAGAAATTGTTTTCCACCATTATCTAGGGCTTGAAACAGTAGGTCCTAAGCTTGACAGACTCAGTGTTTCTTTCTCATCACCTTTCTCCATCCTCTCCACCAATTTACTCCACTCTCTTCTGTCCAGCCACAGCTTTACTCTTGCCACATCTTCCCACACTTCTACGTCTCGTTTTCCAACGTATACTTGAATTATTCTTCTCCATTCCTCTCTTGGCCTTCTTACTCTTCTTTTCCCCTCCTCTGCTGCTTCAAATTCTCTTCTTGGGATCCTCTCCCTGCCCATCCTTTTTATATGTCCTCACTATCTTAGACATTCTCTTCCTAGCTTAATCTTCAATCTCTCCAGCCCCAGTTATTTTCTGATTACACTACTTCTCATCTTGTCCATCTTGGTAACTCCCTTGACACTTCTTAAGAACTTCATTTCTTCTGCTTCTTTAGCTAGAACAGATTTTATTCTCATGTTAATGTGTGAATAAACTTCAACTTTGTGTTGCAGGTGTGACCATTTGAAGGACTTCAAGCCGGGATGCTTCGACCAGGATCTTAAAAAAGATTTCCCCGAGTGCTGCCCAGTGAAGAAGGCAACACCGAACTGTGGCGGAACCAGCCCTCGCTAGAGTCAACACTGGCGTGATACGCCTTTAAGATAGTTGGTTTGATGTGCACGGGCCAACGATGTTTACAATGTTCAAATAACATTCATTTAAATTATTATTTCGTTATAACGTAAAAATACTGTATTTTTGCCAATTCTTAAGAAAAATTAAAAAATTTGGTACCAGCATTTTGCAAATTTAATACCCTTCAGATAGACATTCAAATCGACAAACCCGTGTTTTGATATATGTCACCCCAAGGAAACTTTTCGCGATTCGCATCACATTAATGCAAATTGCTTGATGTCGAAGTCCAGCGAATCCATATACATTCTGGATTCATTTTTAACCTGACATTTTTTCAACGAAAAAATCTTTAACTTTCGGTGGTTGGCAACAAAGGATACGCGTGTGACGCGATCAGAGAACATTACATGTTTTTTAAATTTATTTATTGAATACTGGCAGGTACATTGTACAAAAATAAGACAAAATATAATAAGAAATTCGAACATAATTAATTTTTCTTTTTTTAACACACCTTTTCTATATTTGATTCGTTCATTATTTGCATTTAATATAATTTCTGAATTTGTTACGAAAATTGTTGTGTTTAAAAGCATTGTTGTTATATTAATTTTTCAATTATTTTCTTAACTGTAGTTCATTGTTGTGTCTGCATCTATGAAATTAGATTTATTTAGTTGTCCTTCTTTGTAAATCAGTTTTTAACTGAATAGGACAGACGTTAAATAAATAACTAAATAACTAAATAAAAATAAAATGCAAAATATGAGCAACAAATGCATCATCTTAACCTGGTAAGTGTTAAAGAATCAATTATAAGTCTAAGGGAAAGTTTTAATGATTTAGAATTTTATTTTTCGGGAGAAATATTTGCAGGCTGCATTTGCCTGTACGGACTATATAGTATTTTAAACAGTCAAAGTGAAGGAAAAAAGACGTATGAAATAAGTGAGAAAACAAAAAGTCAAAATTGTGAAATGACCATCAAGGAATTAATTTCATGAGTAATAATCTATATTACAAGATTTTAATTTTTTTTAAGAGTTTGAATGGAGCTGGTAATTGGATGAGCGAAACGAGTGAAGCGAAGACTTCAATTTCACTGACCCCCAAAAAATTTAGCTCGGGTGCTTTTTTTTGTTTGTTTGTTTGTTTGTTTTTTTCTGTCTGTTTGTTAACTCTCTACCAGGCAAACGGCATATCCGATCTTGATGAAAACTGAAGGGGACCTTCGAAATTTCTGAACTTAGAGGTGTATTGTTTTTGGGTACAATCGAAGAAATATTTCTCATGAATATCGTACTTTTACGATTTTTTTCGATTTTTAGTGCGATATTTTCGTGACATTTGGGCCGATTCTGACCAAACAGGAAGGGCTACAACGTTCTTATTTTACATGTACATTACGGTAATGGTTATGTATTGCTTTTTGAAAGAAAAAGTTGAAAAAGTTAGCCAGAATCCATAGAATAAAGGTTTTAACATGAGTTTTTTTTAGGTTTATAATAACAATTAACAAGTTACAATAGAAACTTGACAACAATCACCTACAATGCATTCACAAAGCACTTGCAAAGGAAAAGTGGTCCCACGCAAACTAAAAACTTACAAAAAAGCTCATCCATCAACGCAGCGGGACTTAAACTTTTTCATAGTTTATTAAATATTAAGATACACACGTGAATCACGCTCTCGCCTAAAAATGTGTCGCTAGATGTTTAATCCCCCACAAATGCAAAAATTTGTAAAAAAAAAAAAAAAAAACGGCGGCCATGCTCTCCTTCAAAAGTCTTCGACTGTGAATGCTATAAGATATCAATCAAAATCATAGAAAAAAATGCTTGTCTATTGAATTTGGTTCATTACGAGAACTCTAAAAAGTCATTGGCCAAGCAATTTTTTTAATGATTTTGAATTTAGAATTTTTACTTTTTTACCAGGAAAATGGTTGGAATAGCGTGGTCGTCAACAGGCGAAATGATCTTACTTCTTTTCAATGCGAAACTAGGGAGAAAGAATAAAAAGCTTGGCTCAACTTCTATATCTCACAGCATTCACAGTCGAAGACTTTTGAAGGAGAGCTTGACTGCCGTTTTTTTTTTTTACAAGGAAAACGCTAAAGTCCCGTCGCGTTGAAGGATGAGCTTTTTTGTAAGTTTTTAGTTTGCGTGGGATATATTTACTTTACAAGTGCCTTTTGAACGCATTGTTGATGATTGTTGTCAAGTTTCTATTGTTACTTGTAAATTGACATTATAAACCTAAAAAAACTCATGATTAAACCTTTATTCTATGGATTCTGGCTAACTTTTTCAACTTTTTCTTACAAAAAGCAATACATCACCTTAAGCTTAACGTCCATGTGAAATACGATCGTTGTAGCCTCACCCGTTTGGTCAGAATCGACCCAAATGTCACGAAAATATCGCACTAAAAATCGAAAAAAATCGAAAAAGTACGATATTCATGAGAAATATTTCTTCGATTGTACCCAAAAACAATACACCTCTAAGTTCAGAGATTTCGAAGGTTCTCTACAATTTTTATCACGATCGGTTATGCCGTTTGCCTGGTAGAGAGTTAACAAACAGACAGAAAAAACAAAAAAAACATCCGAGCTAAATTTTTTGAGGGTCAGTGAAATTGAAGTCTTCGCTTCGCTCATCCAACAATTTTTTGTATTTGTGGGGATATTACATCTTTTTGCTTTTGGCTTTTTCCTATTAAGGCGTGAATGATGGACTTTGAATGCTTAAATTTGTTAAGTTTAGAGTTTGTTTTTGCCTTTTTTGGCACACGGTTCCCCCAAATTTGCCCCCTTGTGTTTTAAGCACTAGATATTTATAATGGTTTAGAGCATGTTTAATTTCAAGTTTGTACAAATTACTACGCCTAAGTAATTATACGTTTTGATTTTAATTTTGATTTTCCCCGGTCCCTATTGCCCGGTTTTGGTTTTGAAAGCTAAAGTGATTGCGCATGAGGGACATCTAAGTGTGGTTAAAGTTTCAAAGTTCTAAGATGTACAGTTTTCTCTGTATAGCGTCTTATTCATAAGAGTATACGGAATTACCTAGCTTTTGATAATTTTGATTTTCTCCGGTACCCGTTACCCAATTTTGCATTCCATATTCAAAAGTGATAAAGAATGACAGATATCGAAGTGTATTCCACGTTTGAAACTTCTCAGTTATAGCTTTTTCTTTGATTGATAAATATTTTTAAATTCAGGGTGGTTTTTTTACTTTTTTGGGCCCATGGTCTCCTTAAATTTAGTCCCTTGTGTTTAGGAAGCTAGACATATATAATGGTTAAGAGCATGTTTAATTTCAAGTTTGTAAAATAACCACGTCTTAGTTATTACGTGTTTTGATTATCATCCAAATTTTGATTTTCTCCTGTCCATGTTAACCGATTTTGGTTTTGAAAGCAAAAGGCACTGCGTGTGAGGTTCATCTAAATGTGGTCTAAGTTTCAAAGTTCTAAGATGCACCGTTTTCTTTGCAGGCTCTTAAATCTCCGCGGAGAATTAGCTAGCAAGCTAGCTAGCCCGCCAGCCAGCCAGTCGGAAGGATTTTAACGATGTTCAGGCACTTTTTTTTAACACAGAACGGGTTATCGGATCGGGTTGATTTTTTTTGCAGGTCATAAACCACATATCAGCTCATATACCGAATTTCAAGATTGTAAATCTTTCGGGGCGGCGTGTGCAGATAGCTGAAAACCCCCCAACTCTGGTAGCTGTATACAGGGCCGCGAGTTCGTCGTCGCCTAAGCAGTCGCATGCGCTTGGCTGCGGGTGACGACCGTCGCCCTAGATATTGTGTATCACAGTCACACAAGATTTTAAAATTACTGAATAAATACCTCTTTGGTGGCCTTTTTACGGTTGCTTTCTAAAAAAACTAATGAATAGATAGATAGATAGATAACTTTATTCATCTTGACAGGCACATTGTACATGTTTGACTCCCGGAGGAGAAGTTGAATAGCCTAAGGTAACTTACAGCTAAGTATATTTTAATCCTAGTACTACAGAGTAATCATGTACTTTAAGTAAATAAAGAAAATTTAAGAAAATAAAATAAATTAATACATTGTAATTGTAACATTGTGGACTGTGAAATCTATACTCAATGGTGGTAAGAATAATAATTTATATCATGTATCATGTAACAATTATTTGTGGATAAGCCAACATGTGGGACGATAATATAAAAGTGGAATTTGAAAATAAGCGAGTTGCTATTAATGATAATGACATTGATATAATATTGTCATATATTGGGATAGTTTATCCAAATATCTGTGGTATTATTCGGTTAAGACACTCAAGTTGCAGCAAGATGTGTTGACAAGTTGGAAGTAATAACATGGGTATTACCTAATGTATTGACGTCATTTGTAATGTGCTAAGCTAGCTGTTTCGTCACTTCATTAGGTCAAGTTATTAACTATTGTACTGAGTTTGGAGACGATTAGGGCTGACGGGGCGGGGGGAAGACATTTGCCTGTTTTTGAGGGGATGGTCCCCCACTCCATTGATGACGAGTAGAGACCCAGAGGGGCCCGAGGCTTGGGATTGGTGGACAGGACGTGGAAGTCATGAGAAGTGGCGCTTAAGCCTCTTTGGCGGGTTTGAACGGACCCTGGAGGGCCCCGGGCTGAGTGACATCATCGAAGGTGTCGTGGTGGCATGACAACTATGATTCGGGGAAAGTAATTCTGGACATCGAGATAGGAAGTTACTTAAAGTGGTAAGCCTCGGGGCACTCCCGCGCCACAAGGCGGGAGTGCACGGACACGTGTCCTGGACACAGTGAGATGGGAGTGCTGAGAAGGCACGTAGCAAGAAGGAAGACTAAAGGAACGAGGGGCGACAGTCAAGGAGTTCAGCGGGGAAACTGGAAGAAGCAAGCTGGAAGCTAGAAGAGGCAAGAACGGACGAAGAACGGACGAAGAACGGAGTACCAAGGTGTCCGCCGGATCGAGTCCCACATCACGCCAAGGAGCAGCTGAGATCAGGTTGGATACCAGACAGAGGGATAATTAAGGGTTTGAGCGATGTACTTCTTTTAACGATCAGGTTATGGTTCAACAAGGCTCGAACCCACGCACGCCAGACCACAATGCAGAGACTTAACTGAAGGCCAGAGTAGGGTACAATTCATAAGATAATACAGAAGCCCCCCCTTGGTTTTGAATCTGAATTTTTTCATTGTGCTAACCGTTTTTGTTACCAAATCCCGTATTTCCCAACACATTCGATCTCGGTCTGGTTGGTTGTAGCTAGTTGGTATGAATTAAGAGCTACGCCCACCAAGACTCACTGGAGAGTCCTATTACCTGGGCCTACAGCCTATTCCATGACATGGTGGGGGTGCCGTGTTTTTTACGTATTCATTTTTTCGTACAAAAAAAAAGGGTTGTTTTTTCTGAAAAATTTCGGGGAAATTTTGGTTTTCGAGATTTTAAGAAATCTTTGTGTTTTTTGCTAGATAGAAGGTAATCTATGCCCATGAGATTATTCCTAGTTGGTTTCGTTGCTGTAAAGTTAAAATTTAATTGGTACGTACGTACGTCGGGGTACGTATGTGTCCGCGTGAGAAGTTAGCGGCCGTGGAGCTGTCTCTCCTCTGGGCCAGCAGTCCACTCGCGTCGGCGAAAGTCGAGTCGGGCCGGGCTATGCAGTTGCAGACGCAGCTGAATCTTCTCATGCGTTTTAATTGGTTTCCGCGCGCGAGCTACAATTCTGAGTACGAGAGTGTTTGTTGTAGGAATATCTCGACGTAATGCACGCATGGGCGACAGGAAATTTAGGTGTCGCTGGGATTGTATTGGAGACTGGAATTGGTACATTTTGTGGGATGGTTCCAGGTTGAAGAAAGGGGAACATCGTTCGTTCTTTGAATGTCACAGGAGACCAACCTCATCCAAAACACGATGGGGTTGACCTGTATTCTTTGTCTAAACGTTCTGTTGTTGCCGGGGTCGTCCTGTATTTTTTTGTCATTTTGGGTTTTTTTGTAGCAGTGTGTACTGTTATTGATAGTTTTAAGTCGGTTGTATAGTATAGAACAGACGAGAGCGTAGGCCTATATTTAGTAATAATTTGAGAAGTAATTACTGGTTGTAATTGTATTTATGGTTAGAATATTAAGTAATTCGTCTTAGGTATAGTGAGGATAGGGATTGGCTCACGGTTGGAGCGCCCATCTCGTGTAAAAAGCTAGTTTGTTGTACATATTGGAGTGTATTATATTGCACAGTGTAGTTTTGTCGTTAGGGCAAGTGGCGTCTCTGTTGGATCGATATACTGCTGATATTTTGTGGTGTACGCTTTGTTATGTTTTTCTAAAAACAAAATTAAGTATGAAGACTGGCTAATGGTCATTTTAGATGGCTCAGTGTGGGCGTGGGCTTGTGTGTAGGCTACATTCTGATGTAGAATGAGTTTGGTCACAATATGGGGTTTAATTCTTTGGTCGGTGACCGGGTTTCCGGTGCAATGAGGATCATTGTGACGATTAATAGAATTGCTATGTGAATTTGTATTCATATAGCCGTGGTAATAAGTGGTTTGATTTCGAGGAAGGATATTGTACATATATCTGGCCTGGAATTAGCTTGTAGTTTGCCACCATGTGTTTGGGGGTAGGTCTAAAGCGTTCTGTTGTGCCCAGGTGCATAAAAGTGTTCATTGTTGGTAACAATCGGGAATATAATTATATTTTCTAGGTGAATATAATGGTTTCATATAGGTGGACCATATGTGGTTGGTACAAGTAGCTATTTCACCCAGTGGTCTTGGGTTCGATTCTCTCACGCAGCATTTCGTCTTGAGATGTTGTTTGTGCTTGTGTTCATTTTTGCTAGGCAGTGTTTCTAGATAAAGAATGTGGTATTTTTTTGGGATATTTTATATCTGGTACAAATACTGACGATCGAAGGGCATAAGTCCATCATAATGGCCGCTGGGATGTCAAATTTTTGGTGATTCATCTTGAATCTTGTTTTTGATCATACGTGGAGTTTCGGTAACACACGTGTGACTAGGGTGACCTATTGGGTGTTCATCTATGATACCGGATGTCGGGCATTGCACTGTGTGCTGACGTCGGGTTTTCGTTCGGTTTGATCGGCGCGTGGCCGTAGGGGTCAAAGTGGTTGACAGGCTAGGAAGTAATTAACCCTAGTTTTGTCGGTGATTTAGCACGGGGGGGTTCTTCGTGGTGGTTAGTGATGGGGGTGTCCCCGATGGATAGATTTAAGGAATAGGTTTATTTCACTTTAATTTTAAGTTCAGCCTTCAGCTCACAAGAGTACTCATTGGAAATTAGGTTTATTATCGTACTGCTAGTACACTTAGGCTAAGTTTTAGGTTAAAGAGGAGATGGACACCCTTATTTTGATTGTTTTTTGATGGTCATAGGTTGAGTTCTGGGTGTGGTTGAATAGGAGTAGGCAACGTACGTGAGAAAAATAGTTTGTTGAATTCGATCTATCTACTGGGAATTGAATTTATGGTTTATGTAAAATGTAATAAAACTTTAAAATGTTTTGAAATAAGATAAAATCATTTTTTTCTTTCATATTTTGGACATTTTGGATATTGAAATTGAGGGAGTAAATGAGATTATGTTATGAATTGGATAATACTACATTATGTTTTTATAAATAAATTGTTCCATTGTTTGTTGAATTGTTTTCTGAACAAGATAAATGGTTAATGTATATTTTTGATTAAATTTAAATTTTTAAAAATTAGAGTTAGGTGTCGTTTCGTTTCATTGTTTGGTTCATTGAATAACTTAAATCAATAAATTGGATTTAAAAATGCTTTCTTGACTTGTTGACGACTTCTATCAATGTATAAATAATTTTAAAGAATACGTCGCTGTTTGTAATTGTGGGGCTTTGGACCAGAGTTGTTGCCGTTTCTGGTTTTTTTGTTTACGTTACAGTGCCGCACGATCTGACTCACGTAAAAAAGAAAAATGCTGATGCGGGATTGTCCGTGGCAACTCGAGAGAAAAAGGCGACTGCTGGGAATTGTCACTGGCGTGCAACTGTATGCGGGACAATGTTTTCTGGACTTCAATTAATGGAATTTCACAGGGGGTTTCAATCATTTATTTAGTTTTTTTTGTAATGGCAGTGACTCTTTAATAATATTGTTGTTTTTTTTGGTTTATTTACACAACAAGTAAGTTTCTGTTGTATTGTGTGTTTTCTTTAGATTTGCTCTTGTTGTGCTAGAATAGGTTTTTTGATTTCTCAAGGCCTATTTCGCGGGCAGATAGGTCTGGCCCTTTTAGTTGGATTTGAAAATTTGGATGGGTCACTGGTTTTAAAAAATAGGCATTTTGTGTAGATCCTGAGTATGTCTAGGTTATTAATGCATTGTGATGGTTTTTGCGTCGGTATTTATACTCAATTAGGTAGGGTTTGGTTAAAGAAACCTGATTTTTGGTAGCTTTGGAAGGACCGATGTCAGATGAGGTATGATTTCATCTGGAAGACATGGCATCGGGACATTGGAAGAGACACCTGGGGGATTAACCGGATGAAGATGGAGCAACTGGTTTACTGAAAGGGATGCTGATCGGGTAAGGGCGTCAAGCAAACGGTTCTGAAAACGTCTGGAGACGAGGCCCATATGAGGTATAGCATATTATCGTCGTCAGGTTTTTTTTGCAAGAGGATTTCCGCGAAAACACAGGCGTGTTTAATCTGGGGGAGGCGGTTGTCTTATTGGATGTTTATCAAATTGTTGTATTATCGTTAAGACACTCAGTTGCAGCAAGATTTTGACAAGTTGGAAGTAATAACATGGGTATTTCCTAATGTATTGACGTCATTTGTAATGTGCAAGGCTAGCTGTTTCGTCACTTCAATTAGGTCAAGTTTTAAAAACTATTGTACTAGGGTTTGGGGACGATTATGCTGACTGGGCGAGGGAAGACATTTGCCTGTGTTTTTAGGGGAGTGGTCCCCACTCCATTGATGACGATAAGAGAGCAGGAGGCCCAGCTTTAGATTGGTGGACGGGCGTGGAGTATGAAATGGCGCTTAACTCTTTGGCGGGCTGACCAGACCCTGAGGGACCGGGCTGAGTTTACCCTCATCGAAGGGGTCGTGGTGGCATACAATATGATTGGGGAGTGTAATTCTGGACCTCGAGATAGGAAGTTACTAATGGTAGCCTCGGTGGCACTCCCGCGCCACAAAGGGGGGAGTGCACAAGGAACACAGTGCCCTGGACACAGTGAGATGGGAGTTTGCTGGAAAGGCACGTAGCAAGAAAGGAAGACTAAAGGAACGAGAGCGAGTCAAGAGTTCGCTGGGAACTGGGAAATA
>JAMZAV010004068.1:0-56475 GCA_024449915.1 Sweltsa coloradensis
CATCTGTAGCTAATTATTTGTTCACCGCTCTCTCGAGAGCAGCAAGTGACGACAGGATGTCTGCCATCTAGCAATGCAAACATGACCGAGTTCCCGAGCGGGGCTGGTGGAGATTGGCTTAGAAGGGTGCGTGCTGAATTATCTTCAAAATACCAACAATTGTGTAATCATGAGTGCGTGATAACGCTAGTTGTTGTGCGTTAGTGTGCGTGAGCGAGTATAGATTCTTGACAAATATTACGTGATCGTGCGAGAGTTAAATAAAAATTATGTTATTCGTGCGTGATTGTGCCTGAACAGAAAATGAGTTGAACGTAAACGTGACATTATGTGACCATCTCTAATGTAGGCTTATTAAAATTATTTGAATCTACCTACTAGACAGGGATGGTCAAACATTCAAAATTCCCACTACTTAAGCAAAGCTTGATGGAAAAAATTAAATTTGGTTCAACAAGTTCCAAATTAAAATTTTTGTAGATAATAAAATCAAAATTTCAAATATTAGTCTTAGCTTCTTTAATAAATTAAATTGCCCACATTGACATGAGCTACGTTGTCACGTCTCTGCAGAAGTCAATCTAAACTGGTACAGCATCATAGCTACCTAGGTCTGTGAGATCCTCCGCCTCTTTATCTTGTCGCATCTCCTTCTCAATGGACATGAGGTAACGGTCGTTGAACTTCTGCAGCTGCATCAGAACCAGTTCGTCGTACGGCTCGTAACAGAACAGAACCTCTACGTCTTTCTGCTTCAGCGCCTCGAAGTAGGGGGACGCCTCAGCCAGGGCGCGGCTAGACAAGCACGACATCAGTTAGTACTATTCGTGTGTTCGGTGATTAGAATTCACTTCAACACGGAAGGTAGAGGATACTAAATCTGCACAATTCTGAAACCAACTTAAAGGCTTATTGTCACATAGAGCTGTCGCTTACACACATTAAACCTTAAATCATTTCAGGAAGTTTAAAAAAAAAATGAAAGAAATCGGTTAATATTTATAGATCTGACGAGTAATATTATGGATAATGTAAGCTGCGTGACGTCACCACTCGTGACGTAGGTGGATGCCGGCTACCGACCCACTCGAGGAAGAATGCGGCCGCTTCACCGCCCGCCCATTCAATACCATCGAGCACGGAACGGTTCAGTTAAAAAGTGTTTGCTGTTAGAACGGATGTTAGGGGACAAGTTGTGAGGCCTTTTGCGTTTTGTTACACTTTGGTCTTGAATATTGTCAATAAGATCGCGTTTATTTTTAGCGGCAATATATGATGAAGTGCGTCCTATTTTTAATGGGATATCAATGCTACCTCTCAATTTTACAGATGGTATTGCACTTTTTTTTAATTCATGTTTTGGTTTTATATTATCCATAAGCTTCATTTTCAAACTGTTCGTGATTTCATAATCGCCTTCAATGAAATGTTCAGAACATACCCGAGTGAATTTGCTGGGTACAAAGTTCTTACGATTAATTTTCGATAGCCAGTTTTTATATCGCACTGGCGACTTTTCCCTGTTTGGGAAACGGTGGAATGATATGTTTATCGGACTGACTAATTTGTTGTTACATCCATAAGCACAACATTTTAACACCATTTTGATATAGCTAATAATAACACTCACACGGCACACATTAATTATTTATACAACTAAGAATAATTCAGTAATGTTTGACGAATCTATGTAGAACAAACCGTTCAATATTATTCACTTATTATCACTATTCAGGTACATTAATACAATTATTACAGAATACACTTATTGACCTGGCATGTGCTATAACAAATATGAGAAGTGAGAACGCTCTTTCCACACAGAATGCCAACTCTTTCAACACGTGTTCTAACCCGAGTCTCGCCGCGCTCGGCTCGGGCAGCAGGCAGCAGCAAAAAAGGAAAATGGGGATCCGGTTTATTACAATAGAAGAATTAGATGGTTGAAGAGAAAATGTAGGAGCGTGTATGGGAAGTATCGGAGGACTGGGAGGGGTAAGAAAAAGCTTAAGGAATGGGAGGAGATACTTGATAGGGCTAAGGTTGACGCTAGGGACGATTATATGATGAGGTTAATGGATGGGGACCGGGAAATTAGGGACAGCGGGACAAGTTTATACAAGCACTTAAGGGGACAAAAAGGACGGGTGGCAATACCTACTCTTAAGGGGGAGGGGGAAAGGATATACGTTAGCGACCAGGATAAGGCGGAGGCTTTAAATTCCTATTATGGGGGGGTGTTTCAGGAGAATAGGGATACAGGAGAGCAGTGGCAAGGGGAAAGGGGGGACACCCCACTCACAATTTCAGATAGGGATGTAAAGAGGGTGTTGGGCAAGATGGTTGTAGGAAAGGCTCCAGGGCAGGACGGCTTGGGGTGCAGATTTTTAAAAATTGGGGGTGATGCCGCGGTAAGGTTTCTACTTTCTAGAGGATGTATGTAGAAAGTCTTTAAGTGAGGGTAAGATCCCTGAAGGTTGGAGGGAGGGACATAAGGGGGGCGATAGATGTACAATAGGAAATTATAGGCCAGTTAGCTTGACTTCAGTAGGGAGCAAAATTATGGAGAGGGTAGTTGCAGACTATATTAGGAACTCATTGGAAGGGGAGGCGTGGTTCACGGATGCTCAACATGGTTTCAGGGAAGGTTTTTCTTGTGACACTCAACTGGTAGGATTAGTTCAGGATATTGGGGACATTTTGGACAGTGGGGGGGAAGTAGATGCTGTTTTTCTAGATTTTGAAAAGGCTTTTGATAAAGTCTCGCACGATTTGCTAATGGAGAAGGTTAACAATGTGGTGGGGGATAAAGGAGTGGTGAGGTGGGTTGGAGATTTCTTGAGAGGTAGGTCTCAGAGGGTTAGGGTTGGGGGTACCTTGTCACATAGTATAGAGGTTACATCGGGGGTACCGCAGGGCTCAGTGTTAGGACCTTTGTTGTTTATTATGTTTATAAATGACATAGGGCAGGGAATAACATCAAGAAAAGATTATTTGCAGATGATTGTGTTTTGTATAGAGCAATAAGGGGGATTGAGGATGTTAGGCTATTGCAGGCAGATCGGGGGTTAATAGAGGAATGGGTCACAGCAAATAAGATGGGTTTGAACATAGGTTAATGTAAGGTGGTTGGTTTCTCGCAAAGAATAATTAAGGTAGGTAGGACATACACTTTAATGGGGGCTGTTATGGAGAAAGTAGAAACGTATAAGTACTTAGGGGTGATGTTGGCAGAGGATTTGGGTTGGGGGGATCAGGTGCAAGAAGTTGTTAAGAAGGGAAATAGGGCTCTGGGTTTTGTTATGAGAAATCTAAGAGGGGCCAGCCGGGAGGTCAAAGATCGGGCATATAAGGTAGTGGTTAGACCTGTCCTGGAGTATGGGGCGGCGGCATGGGATCCGTATAAGTTGGGGGAGGTTTTGGAAGTAGAGAAAGTCCAACGTAGGGCGGCAAGAAGGGTTACGGGAAAGGTTAGGCGGTGGCGGTGGGAAGAGGATGATAAGGGGAATGTAGAGAGAGTATATGACAGTGTCACTGCAATGTTAGGAGAGTTGGGGTGGGAGTCATTAGAGGGAAGAAGAAGGGAGGTTAGGTTGTGCAATATGTACAGGGCGGCTAGGGGAAGTAGGGGGTGGGGGGACATCCGGAATAGGCTACAAGAGGGGCTTTACAGGGGAAGGGGGGATCATTCATGGAAGTTCCAGCGTCAAGTAGTAAGAACGGATCTGGGTCGGTATGGTTTCATGGAAAGGACTGTTAGGGAATGGAATGACTTGCCGGGGGATATTGTAGGTAGTGGGTCTTTAAGGGAATTTAGATCGTTTTTAGGGGGGGGCAGTAATTAGGTCTGGGGGGAGTGAGTGGTTGCCACCGGGCGGAAGGGCCCATTTGCAACCGTTAAGAATTGTTATGTTATGTTACGTCACATGGCCCCAGGCGCGCGTCAAAACAAACCATTGTATTGGGGTGTAGGCCTCATCCAAGGTTGCCACAACTACCGGCTATCATATTTTTTGTACATCTACTTGTATAAAAAAAATACTTCATCCTATGTGACAATATGCCTTTAACTTAAAAATTCGACAATAGGGAATGCTCCTCAACTCTAGTATGCAACTTAATTGGCTTGTTCACTGTGACTTTTACTCACCACGCTGCGCTGCTGTACTATCCCCCCACCGCCGTCTGAATGCATGTAAAGGCGGATGTAGACGGCGGTGATAGCCCAACTTGCGGATGTCATGGCTGCTCATAGCTGTCAGCAGCCTACTGTTTTTACTGTCAGTTTATGTTGAAAGCAAAATGCCCAAATTGCTGTGTGTATTCGAGTAAAGAAAAGGGAGGGCTTACTGTCGTGTTTATTACTACAAATAAATACAATCACACATAATATACTGACATGTGTCTTTATTCGGCCTCCTGCCTAACAAATCAACACTGGCTAGGCCTAAGCCCTAGGCTTTGCTGAGGCGTATGCAAGTAGGGCCTAGGCCTATACTTGCTAATTTATAATACCATGATATTGATATGCCTAGGTCTACATCTAATGCTGAAGAAAAGCCTAGGCCCTAGTCCTTAGTAGCCTTATTCCAAGTAGGCCTAGGTCTAATCTCAATAACAGTGCTAGGCCCTAGGTTTAAGACTTCAACGGCGCCATGTGCTTTCAGCTCTCCTTGTAATTTTCCAATCGTCCACGTTTCCATTGTTTAAAAGTTTTAACACAAACAAAATATGCTACTGAATAAAATTACTAGAAATAGGCCGTACGACTACTTACGTAAAACAATACGTAAACAAACAATCAAGGAAGCATACAGATTTGACAATGCAGTGCCTGCTATACATAGTTTATTTCAAACGCCGCCACGGTCTCAGGGCAGGGTCCACTAGATACCTAACAAGCAGCTCGGAATAAGTGTCTAGTGGACCCTGGTTTTGGGGGTTAGAGCAGTGGCGCGATCTGCGCGGAGCTTTGCGTGAACAAGCCAATTGTAATTAACATAAAATATAATAAGAAATACTCACAAATATAAATTTATTTAAAAACTAACGATTTTTGGCGTATTTACGAAGGTTTTAAATTGGCTAGTGGCGAAGCGGGACTAAAACGCTCCGTACATTGCGTGACATGACGTCAAAGTAATAGTTGAATAGATCTCCGCGCGCGCGCTGCACCACACGCTCGCCGGCTGGAATTGAATGTAGTCAATCCATGTCAAGCAATTTAATATGTTCTAAGAGTTTGTCTGAGGCATGAGCCTACACCTAATAATGATAACTAATGTAAAAATGTGTATACATAATATAACATGCATTGTCAACGAATAATACCTTACTTATTTGCAAATTTGTTTATTCAACATTGTACTTTGTTTGATCTATTACCGACTCTAATCCGGGAAACCTTCTTTATCGACTCTGGTTTCCATGGTAACCAAGACCTTGGGCCCACTGCCTTTGCTAGGAATTGACTAGAAACCAATGAATTTGACAGGCGGTGAAACCCCTACCGGAAGACTGACGAAACGATACTTCTATGTGACGTCACATGGATGTCACAGTCAGCTAGGCCTGTTGACGCGCGGAATTTAAAAACGAATATTCACACCCTCATAAAACCAAGTAAAAAACATTTTTCGACGGACTTTTTTTGGGAATCGTTTTTTTTTAGTAACAACGTTACGAATATATTTTAAAAAAAATTTAGGAGCATTCCCTATTGCTGTGATCCTGTGCACGTTAATTTAAGATGATTTTCAAAAATTTGTAAATGATTGAAAATTGACTTTTCTGTAAGTAGGCCTACATCTGTTTTAAGTATTTGAACTAATATCCCCTGAGTAACACTCTTATTAAAAATTAAAATATACAATACAAGTAGAGATGTTCAACGATATCGATTATTCGATTCAATATTGATATCGCGGAAAAATTGAGCCTATTTTCGATATCGATACCCCGCCGTCATATCGGAAATATCGCGATATCGTAGCTTTATTATTCTCGATGTTAAATGTCCCGCCACGGTCTGCACTACACATTTCTGCAGTTCAACGGAATGCTCCTCCCACTTCTCCGCTACTATCCCGCCAGCGCCTAGCCGATGCGCGCACCTCCTACACTGAGAGCGGTAGATATAGCGCTTTCCCCTCCAGCCATACTCGTCATTTTCGCGGGTCGAAAAAAATTCAATATCGCGATATTGATATTACTTTTGAAATTTCCATATCGCGATACGATATCGGCGCAATTTTGCCAATACTGCAAAACTGAAAAAATATCGTTGAACATCTCTAAATCAAGCAAACTTTGGCTACATCACTTATAAGTTATCAATATCATTACGTAAACCAGTTTAGTTAAGGTTCATGCAATATTGAAAGTACAGTGAGGAATTGATATAGTTTTCCCCGCTATAAAAACGAAACGTTCCGGCTGTACCTTGGTGACGCAAGATAAAAGATGTTCTTCTGGCCCTCCTTCATCCGACTGCAATACTGAGGCAGACTCACTCTCTCCTCCGACGAGCAGCGGGACGACTCGAAGCGAAGAAGTTTACCAATCTCTTCCTACGAGAGAAACAAGACTGTGAGTTAGACCTACCAGATAGAAGATGATCAAATCAAATGTTTCGTTAAAAATCAATTTATGTAGGGACTATTAATAACAAATTATTATCAGTCACACACAGTAGCCTACCACCCAAGAGTGAGGAACACTGAAACAAATTGTGGAGTTGAAGTGTGTTGTTTGTGCAATTAGTAAATTAGTAGAGCTTCAAGTTTGGTGCCTGAACAAATATGGGAAGAAAAAGAACTTGAAAATACTAGTACCCATAACGCTGAGAAAATGATTCTTTACGGGCTGCAGAATGATGAGTAAAACTAAAATGTATATTGCGTTTAATAATTGGGTAACTTAGTTCTAAACAGGCAGACACAAACTTTTGTAGATAGTAGCTACTTGGTAACTTAAATCATCAACTTCAAGCACTACATACAAATGAAGTAATTTTTTAAATGTTGCAAACAGCATTAAACACCCCAAAGAGTAACACATATGGATGGGCATGGTTTGTTTGCAATGTGCTGCTGGTGACGACAACGATAGTGTCTATCTGAAATGTATTGCATGTCCCACCTTCTCGTGCTGTTCGTTGCTCGTCACGATCCCCTCTTTGAGGAACAGGCCGTAGTCTTTGTACCACTTGTCGTACTCTTCCGTGTCCTTGGTCGACTTGTCGTGGAGGAAACGCAGGATGCGGTTCGTCAGGACGGTGCGCAGCTTCCTGCAAACAAAAACATCTTCTTTGAGTCTTCTCTCTAGAACAGATAGGCATTTGTCTCATGTTTGCAAACAAGTTTTGATACTTACACCTCATATAAAGGCCAACAAAGATAATGCTAGGCATCGATGTCAAATGGAAACATCAACAACAAATAATCGATGTCACATCCCAATATCGAAACTTGTTTGACATAGAGGTGTGCAAACAACAGATTTTTATTTCAAATCAAATTCGAATCAAATAGTGATAAAATGTTCAAACATTCATATATTTCGAGTTCGAATAATAGAACAATTATAATAGTTTAGACTAGTACTGCATTTAATAAATTGAGTAATTGACGCTTATTGAGATTTCAAATCTATCTCGAGATGAAAGTGTTGGAACTTTCCAATTGACGTAACATCCTAAATACACTGCAAGTAGTGTTGAGAAATAGAGTTTCCTGCTAGTGCACATGATTTCTAAATTCAGTCTCTGTTCTACATTGGTTGAAGTACTTGTTCAAAAGGATTCAAATCTTCGGAATTTGAATACAGATAGTTTGGTTTCGAATCGAGTTTGAACACTTGATATGTTCGTAAAAATTTGAATTTTCAAGTACTCGCACACCTCTATTGGGCATCATTACCAAAATTTTAAAAATGGTAGGCCCTATACTGATATTTTTTGTATCGGCCATAGATCCCAAGACCAAAGTAACTCCTCTTCTGTTACAACCTGGTATTCGTACGCCCAGTGCATTCAAGCAGAACCTTGTTGCCGCATGCACAGTTGTTAAGCATGACAAGTACCGTACATTACCTGATGAGCGCACTATTCTGCAGCAACTCTCGACTTAAGTTTAGCGGAATGTCCTCGGAATCAACCACGCCTTAAACACAGAGAAAGTGCACAGTAATAAAGTAATTTCAACGTTGCAATAAACATAGATAATATTGGGTGCAACATTAAACTTGACATTATCAACTTATTATTGAGGGTTTCAGTTGATTTATGGGGGAAAATTGACAGATTTCAACAGTATGGACACAAATAGAAATGTAAAACTTAGGGTACCTGCACAAGAAGTAAGCTGCTGACGCAATTATCTTATAGCCACAAGCTTCTACAGTAGGTAGCAGAGATCAATAAAACTTAACTAACCCACTACATAAGATATTGATTACGGTTTTATTATACACAATACAACCAATCAGATTTATAACTTACATTGTATTTTCACTTTTATCAACTCCATTTAACTCATGATAAGGGTACCATGCAAAATGGGCAAAATGGTAATTCAGCTCTACTCAATCACTAGGTAAGGTACCTGTGTACTGATACGATGTAGCTTTGATATTCACCTTTGATGAAGCGAAGCCACTTTGGCAGGATGTTCTCAGCCTTGCTCTTGATCAGGACCTTCCGTGTGTAAAGAGCGACCCCAACGTCCGTCTCTCGGCTCATCTCGAACAAACCTTTGGCAAGAAACAACTCAATCAACACCGCACATAGTCTCGCTACACACTTGATTGTTTGCAACTCGTTCATATGTGTGTTGTAAACACAAGAGTTTGTCATATTCCAGTAACCAGCCATACAGGTATCCAAAGATTCCTTGTCTGCTGAAGGATTCACAAGAACACCGCAGTATATCATAGTATAGTAAAATCATAATCACATAAATGTTTAACCACGCACATTTACTCTAAATTCTTAGTGTTTTATACCATGTCCATAGATATTAGATAGAGTAGTGAAAAATGGTGATAAACAAAATTTGCGATTTTTTACAAATGTTTGTTTTATTGCCTAAAAATAAAATGTAATAATATAGTTGACGGACTAGGCCTACATCATTTAGAGATGGGAAATAATTTGAAAACGCAAATTTCGCAAAATCTCTTGTATAGTGCAAAATATTAACATTCACAAATTTATATGAAACTAGTCAAAACGCGAATTCACGCGTGAAATTGCACCTTTTAGTGCACAAAATTCGAGGGGATGGTGGAGGTGCCGGTCCAGACTGAACAGACGGCAACACAACACCGTTCCGTGACGTAGGCCCCGCGGAAACAGACCACCAAAATAACGGCACGTATCAACGACTCCGCAGAAAAAGTCCACCAAAATAACGGTGTGTACATTTCTTTGTTTTTTCTTGGGAATCGATTCTAAATTGATTCTAGGTCACAATGATAGATTTTAACATTTTGAAACGATGTCATCGATGTAGGAGGCTCTGTTTATTTGTTTCATTTAATTTTTTTAATTTAAATAAACTTTTTTAGTAACGTTTGTAACAATTTTTTAAATTGCAAAAAACGCGAAATTTGTGTTTTAAAACAAAATTTGGGTTTTTGCATCACCATTTCTCATTACCTCTTACCATAGAGGATAGAAATTAAAATTGAATGATTATTTACAGAACGATCTCTATAATTTAAGTGTGCGATAGATAGACTATCACCATATTTCGACATAGCAGCTTCCAAGTAGATCTCTTCAAAAGAGCATTGATTGTTGATCACCAATCACAACAGAAGGTATCACCCCCATTGTGTCTCAAGAGTTAGAAATCAAGTTGGGAAACGGGACGTTGTTAAACGTCTTATCGCATGCTTTACGTATTCATCTTCCAACACTTGAGAAGCAAGTACACTGTATGAGCCTAGATAGTACACAGTATGACAGCTTCTCAACACAACGCCCTACCTGGCTTTCCCTCTGAGAAGCAAGTACACTGTATGAGCCTAGATAGTACACAGTATGACAGCTTCTCAACACAACGCCCTACCTGGCTTTCCCTCTGGGAAGTAGAGCAGGGCCCGGATGGTCAGTGGAGCGTCCGTATTGTAGTGCAACGTGAACCTCGGCTTGTCGAAGGTGTTCCCGACGAAACGATAGAACTCGTCGTGCATTTCGGTGGATACTTGCTTAGGGTCCATGAGCCACAATGGTTGAATGGCGTTAGCTCGTTTGCCGTTCAGGAAAATAGGGCTTCCAACAAAGTTGCTGTACTTCTTGATGATTCCTGGAAACAAACAAAATATCATGACCTGGAATATTGGTTGTTTGTCTATGGAGTTAAACCATATATTCAAGAATGTTGTACTGACCAGGAAAATTGAGAATATAACAATAGACCATTTTCAGAATTAATTGCGCATGCGCGCTCCATTGCAAAACATTATGGGAGAAAGCCAATTTACATGCTAAATGTTGCTGCTATATGTTGTGCTAAATGCTTGGGATTGTGGCAGACTGCACGGACTGTGTTGGAAAAGTACTTCTCCATACACCCGAGCATATGTCATTTAGTGTGTAAATTGCCTTTCTCCCGTAATGCTTTGCAAGCGCAATATGGAGGGCGCTGGTGATTTTGAAAATCGTCTATTCATGTCAGTAATCGGCTGAAATGTAACATTCTGAATGAAGGCCCTTCCTAAAAATAATACCATGACCTCACATCAAAGCATCACAAAAATCTAAAAAAATTCATCTACCTACAATAGGTTGTATCAAATTGGGAATATTGTTTAAATAAACACTGCCGAAGCAACATTGAGCCAAGAATTTAAACATCACATTCTGATGTACTATTCAAAATCTCAACATCTAATTGTTTTCAGAAAGCAAAACGACACCGGCTTTGACATGTTATATGTGTTGTATGTTCTAGATGAGCATGTATCGTAGGCTATGTTACCGCTAATGATCTCCTCGTCGCTGTATTCTCTGCAGTCGACCTTCAGGTGCAGCACAATCTTTGTTCCCGTCTGTACGTTCTCCGCCTCTTGGATGTCGTACTTGCCAGAGCTGGAATCAACATAAACTTGTTAGTAATTCTTGCAGAGCAGGGAAAATATCTCCATCTGAATCAGGCTTTGTATTGAGAGTTGCAAACAAAATTATTTATTTGTGAAGAAGTGCTAGGCAAAAATCATTAATACAACAGGTTACAAAAGATGTACAAGGTTGCCCACATTCATACAAAAACTAAAACATTTGCATTCATAACATAAATCATTCATGGAAATTTGAGGTACCGGTATGTACTGGATTGATCATAGGAAACATAACTTGTTATTCATTAGATAACTTCATTCAATTCAATAACTAATTAGTAATTACAAATTAAATTACAAACAGAGAAAATGTAGCCAAGGGAAATGTTAATCTGAACAAAAATCATTTTGGTTTGTTACCCAGGTCCCGGGCTGTTAAATTTGTATTAGATTTTGGCAAAGTCACCTAATGTTTTTTTTTTTAAAATACTCAAGTTATAAAATAAATACATAAGTTCATATTGTATGTGAATGCACAAATAAGTAATAATTACATTGTAAAAGCAAGACGGATAGATCCGAAAATACAAAAGTTATTACCGGTGAATTGAAACAATAACAAAAATAAAATGTTTTAAAACTAGGAAAACGCTTAAGTCCCGCCGCGTTGTTGGATGAGCGTAATTGGTGCATTGAGCTGCCATGTGTTATGTGGATTTTCTGTTGTTCTGTGAAAAAATCATTACTAAGTTGAAGATTTTTTTAAATTAAATTAAATTAAATAAAAAATTAACTTAAATCTTAATTTTTTTTAATTAATCGTAATTTTGAAAAAGGAAAAAAAAACATAATATTGAAATTTTCATAAGAAATAATTATTCGATTGTGCACAAATTTTACACGAATATATTAATTCATAAAATTAAGGTTCTGTGAAAAAATCATTACAATAGGATAAAGCATGAAGGTGTTATAAGTCAAAGAGTTGTTTTAAAAAAGAAAAGAAAATGTAACATTTCGATTTTTATGAGAAATAGTTTTTCGATTGCGCTCAAATTTCACACGAATACCTAAATTCATAAAATTAAGGTTCTGTGAAAAAATCTTAAAAATCGGATAAAGCATGTAGGTGTTAAAAGTCTAAGAAATTTTTAAAAAATTGAAAAAAATCGTAAAATTGCGATTTTCATGAGAAATAATTTTTCGATTGCGCTCAAAAACGTGGCAGTTCTTGGTTCAGAGATTTCGAAGGCCTCCATAAAATTTCATTGCAATTGGAGTATCGGTTTAGCCGGAATCGTGCTCACAGACACAATAATACAAACAGAAAAAAAAAGAAAAACATTCCGGATTTTTTTCTCCAGTGAAGTGAAATGGAATCTTCGCTTCGCTCGCTACGCTCGCTACGCTCATCCAATAAACTTTGTTTGATGAACATTAAAAACCCTGCCAACATGGTCAGCGAGTCGCCGCACTCACTCACCCGTCCGAGCTCCACTTCAGCCCCGGCTCATCCGATTGGCTGGATTTAGAATAAACCTCCACTTTCTCAGCCACCATGAAACTCGAGTAGAAGCCAACACCAAACTGGCCAATGATAGACGAGGCGTCTTGTGAACCAGCCTTGCCCTTCAGTTGCTCTAAGAATGCCTGCGACACAACAACAACAACATTAGGCTATGTAATGTAATACTGGTATATAAAACAATCAATCAAAATAAATATACTCTTTAGTAAGAGACGCACGGGTTCGGGATATGGATGGAGAGAAGTTATTTAATCTAGATTGTCAAAGAAGAAGACACAAATAAAATGTTTTCCTGCAATGATTGGATGAGCGTAGCAAGCGAAGCGAAGATTCCATTGCACTACACTAAAGAAAAAAATCCGGAATGTTTTTTTTCTTTCTGTATATTTTTGTGTGTCAGCACGATTCCGGCTTAACTAATACTCCAATTGCGATGCAATATTCTGGAGGCCTTCGAAATCTTAAACTTAGAACTGCCACGATTTTGAGCGCAATTAAAAAATAATTTTTCATGAAAATCGCAATTTTACGATTTTTTTATTTTTAAAATTTCTTCGACTTATAACACCTACATGCTTTATCCGATTTTAATGATTTTTTTCACAGAACCTTAATTTTATGAATTAAGATATTCGTATAAATTTGAGCGCAATCGAATAATTATTTCTTTGAAAATTGCAATTTTACGATCTTTTTCTTTTTTAAAATTACGATTAATTAAAATTTACAAAATTTAAGTTAATTTTTTTATTTAATTTTATTTAATTAAAAAAATTTCGACTTAGTAATGATTTTTTCACAGAACAACAGAAAATCCGCATAACACATGGCAGCTCAATGCACCAATTACGCTCATCCAACAACGCGTCTGAAAAAGCGTTTGCGAAGCTTCCTAGTATTTCTTAGTGGAGGTGCCGAGTTTTCAACAATAATTATCATTTTATAAGGATGGATTAATTCTACATCAGAAGTTGAAAAACTTCTTTATGAAGCGGGATTCGAACCCAGGACGTAAATTACTAGATGAACTAGCCACACTTGGGATTTCTCTTTAGTTGAAGTCAAGGAAAAGTTGACAAATAATATTTTCTATTCTAAAAACAAATTAATGCTTTTCCATCATTTTAATTATGATGGAAGTCAGATATAAAATATGTACAATTAATAAAAAAGGGTGAAATTTGGGAATATGTTTTTCAACAATGACAATTCCGATTCGTGACGTGTTTGTCGACTGTGTTGACAGCCTAACGAGAGGGTTGAGTGGCAACAGATAAGAGCTGCGGCCCCTGTGAGCTTCCTTGTCGAGATAACAAGCGTCTCGCGCTCGATCAGTGTCCGAGCCTCTAGCTCGCACGTCACCCCGGCCATCAGTCAAGCGCGCGCCCCTACTAGATGAGCGGCCATTACACGCCGGGCAATCAGCATGGACACGAGGGGTGCAGGGCTGGCAATCTGTCCGGCGCGGTAAACACCATGCTGGAGCATCGCCTCCACGCTATTCGTATGCGAGACGAAGAGTGGTGTGAAGTGTCCAAGCCGTGGACGGGATTCGAACCCATGCGCTGTGACCTACCCCGACTGTACGTGCGAAACACGGGAGGACACGTCACCGTATGAAAACACATGATGTTTCAGGGTAGCATAACGTTAGAATACTCACGCAAATAAAACGTTACAAAAAGGACATATTTTACACTTTAGACTATCAAAAACAATTGTTGATTATCGATCGACCCTGACCCGCAATAACGAAATCAGATGTTACTATTGGGCATTTTAACCAGATTCTATAGTTGCTCCGAAGCAAGTAAGTAGATACGCGCGGTTTCGGCGGGCCAATGAGCAATCAGTATTTTAAATTGGGGGCCGCTGATTGGCTGCAATCCACCCGCAGGTGACGTCAGCATCTGCTTACTTGCTTTGGAACAAAGTTTTCTGATTCGCGCACGGTGGGTAATAACGAGAGTCCTAGACCTGCATCTTATCTGCTGTGCATCTGCATCACCTCACGGTCAGGCGAGATGCAAGACGAAGATGTTACGTCCATCAACGATAGTTGGAGTTTCTCTCTGCACGAGCTGCATCGGAAAGTATAACCAATAACAAAAACTTGTAGAAATACAGCCAAACCTTACACACTCAAAGGAATGAGATCTAAAAAAAGGGCCAAGCTCATCTACCCTTCCACATAAAGGTACAGTGTCCCATAACAGCATCCTCGAAAAGCTTGGCAAAATAGAATTTGCGATTTTTAATTTAACGTAATAGTTTATCCAAGTTCTTTTTTTCTAATTAATTTAAACGTAATAACATGCAAATTCTATTTTGCCAAGCTTTTCGAGGATGCTGTTATGGGACACTGTACGTTTATGTGGAAGGGTAGATGAGCTTGGCCCTTTTTTTAGATCTCATTCCTTTTGAGTGTGTAAGGTTTGGCTGTATTTCTACAAGTTTTTGTTATGTGTGTGATCTCATTACTTTTTCAAGTTCCATTACAAAATTATTTGCTAAAATATAATATTTTTATCAAAGTTGATTTAAATTCTATGGTATTAGCAGTAACAATATAGGATGTAAAATATCTAGACCCGGATTCATGTACATCCTGGGTATAGGTGGTATAACCATGGTATAACGACGGTAAGGACTGGACCCCAATTCTTGAGTTCGTGGGAGATGAGTTGAAAACGCAATTTGAAAACGAAGTCGTTTTCGTTTTCGAAGGAATTGGTATTCTTGAACGGTATCGTGGAAAACGTCATGGGTTGTGAGTTGAAAGCATTGATATTAAACCCCTATAGTAGGCTAGATTAGCAGTCTCCTATACCTCCGCACAGGCGCGAGCGTAGCAATTTGAAGACTCACCGGCCCATTTCAAGATGGCGATTTGGTGTTTTAATTTATGCTTTTTTAATGCAATAAAGTATTTTACTGGATTGTTTGATATGGTTTTAGCTTGTGCAGCATGGTATTAAACAAAAGAAACAATACGAAGTGATTGCATAAGGGAATTTAGTAATCATTTGGTGTTAAAGGCTAGTATGCTTACCTGTCAACCTGGCGGCAATCTTGAGAACTATTTGGCCACAAATCGCTCCCATTTGATTAACATGTAAACTGTCATTTTAAGATGGCTTCTAATTGTACCGGAAGTGGACCACCGACTGCTGGTCTAGACCAATTATATAGGATGTATATGGTTGAAAGAGAATCACGAAATCCAAACACTTTACAAAGATTTGCGTATAGCAAAGAGCTCGAAAAAGTTCTATATTTATTCTAGATGGCAGTGCCTTCATAAACGCGGGCCAATCGAAAGACAAGTTGTATGAAATGATTTGATTGTTGCAATTATGTAAACAAACAGTTGAGCAAAGTTCATATCAGAACAATGTTGTGCTGGCATAGGGTTGGCTAGCTTGTCAAACATGTAATGTAAGTTATGAATTTTACTAGTCCTATAGCCAAATGGAACTTTAGACCTACACTTTTGCATTATAAATAATTTTCCACATCTGGGCCTAGGCCAGGGACGGTTTCTGATTTGTTTTATGAGAGTATAATGACACCTTTTCTCGTTCCACACAAAGAAAAAAATTTTAAATGTCCGCTATTTGTTTACGTATCGCACTTTCCCGCCTAACTCTGCTTATACCGTCAACAAGTGTCAAGTAAATGGTTACTTGTTGATTGTATGCCAAGTGTTAAGGCTTATTTTAAAACCCTTATTTGGAAGCCTTCCAACAAACTTTTCCAACTTTTTTTTTCAAAAGAGACTATATTTCTATAACCTTAATGTCCATGTAAAATATGAACATTGTAGTCCCACCCGTCTGGTCAGAATCGCGGGCCGACGTATTAGATGTTAGCAGTAGCAGTAGTAGCAGTAGCTAACATCCTTAAAGTGATTTTGAGCATGTTTCAAACCATTTTTTCACCAAGAAGGAATAATCGTACCCCAATAAAATTTGGCATGTGTTGTCAGGTACCTAAATCCCCTCGATTGTGATAGTTTTCAAGTTCACATCACGTTACATGACGGCTGGGTAACACCTCGAAATCACCCCAACTCTGCTTGGTGTATAAGGTGCTTGAGTGTGTAGCGCACCGCGGCTTGGCTGCGGCGCCCTAACGGGCACCTAGATACAAAATGAAACTAATGAAAATGATTTATTGTCTGTTTTTGCTCGCCTCGTCATTGTCTTTGTCGTAAACTATAATTACCATTGAGCAGGTTCTATAATAAATGCTATTACCAATGAGCGCTATCACAAGTGCACAAGCTATACGACCGGTGGCCGCCCGCGAGAAGTACATATAGGGCATTGTATTGTGACGAAGGACAATATAATGTGCGTGTTCTTCGGGGTAGTGTTGGTTATTATATTCTAGTCGAGGTTGTCATAAGTTATATACTAAAACTTGAGATGTAGTAGGTTTTCACGATTCGTAGAAGAGTTTTGAATGATATCCGAGTTGTTGCGAGAGTTTGTGTAAAAAGTTTGTGTAAACACATGGATGGTACACTGACTGACTGACACGCCAAGCAGTGTCTCATCATCGACACGACGCAACAACTCAGATATCATTCAAAACGCATTAAAACTTATTCGTAAAATGCTATCATTCAAATAGTGGATATCCAATAGCCATGCTACAGAGTGGCATTTAAATAATAAATAACACACGTTATTGTAAAGGATTACTACTAAGTTATGAGAGGGCGGGGGGGGGGGGGGGGGGGGGGGGGTCGCCCTTCAATCTGCTCGTTCCACTGGGTTGTGAACAGTCGATGCAACCTAGGAGGGAGGCTGACCTACTAGGACACTCTGAAAGAAACACAGCGTGAATGTGGACCCGGCACCTCCACCAAAGACACGTATAGTGTCAAGCTTCGCTACTCTGGATACTCCCGCATCCGTGCCTGTGTAAAACTAGACGTGATTGCGTCTCCTCTCCCTGAACGCCGTGAACAGTGTTAGCGAACACTCCCCCAGGAGTTACGACCTAAGTAGCCGACTACACAATATATTGATTACTTGATTTATTAGCACACAGCCTCCCCACCCACACAACACAAACCTAACGCGTTCACGTATAATGCCTCATTTGAAGCATGATACTCGCAACATACGTAGAACAGTTTGCCTACACAGGGAACTGTCCTCCATTCCAGCCATAGAATATGACTAACGAGTACCAGGTTCCAGATCAAGTTAGAGGAAAATTTGAACCTGTCTTCTCGCTGGAAAACAACAACATGTCATCTTGAGGTCTGAAGAAGCTAGCAGACAGCTCGCCAGAAGCTGTGAACCATAGATATCGTAACACCGGAGTAGTCTCGAATATTTTTAAAGATGGCCGTCAGTTTGACAGCTGAGCTAAATTCCCTTATGCAATAACGTCTTATTGTTTCTGTTTGTTCAATCCCATGCTGCACAAGCTAAAACTATATCAAACAATCCAGAAAAATACTTTATTGCATTAAAAAAGCATAAATTAAAACGCCAAATCGCCATTTTGAATAGGCTTTTCGACGCTTCAATTTGCTACGCTCGCGCCTGTGCGGAGGTATTGGACACTGCTAATCTAGCCTACAATAGTTGCTGTGCTAGAGAAGCTGTGACCACGCTGCGACCTAGCGATGACGTCACGGCAAACCACAATACGGTGCGCGGGAATTCAAACCCTAACAACTTTGAGTACACATAGAGCCCAAGGATTTTTCTTATTTTTGTATATTGTGATGGTTATTAAATCATTAGGTAATGCCAACACTTGTAAAACATATATTTGATACAGATGACCGTCCTACAAGTGTCGAGGATGATTCTCGCCTCTATAGCCCGGTCCACACCACGTCTTACGGCGGCGCCGGGCGCACCTACACACCCTGTGAACCGGCATTAATCTCGCGGTGCCGGGTGATCAATAAGCTCGATAAGCCCGCCCTATTGTAATGGCCGCGGTCATCAAGAAGGGACGTCCGTTTCATCGGGTCCGGTCAACGCGGGTCACCTACGAGCAACAAATCTTCCGCCGCGCGATACGCGGACCGGGGAAATATATACGGTTCACAGAGGAGGCGATTCATCTATCTCGGCCCGCTCCTCTTACGAGATAAAGACAGTGAGCGAGTGAGAGGGGGAAGTGGTACCGTATGGATGGAGGTGACCGCGTCTTGTGGAGGCGACACCCTTGCCAGCGCACCATCAACACCACTAAACACTTAGTACTCAGAACACCACTAAAGTAAGCCTGTGTTCACCACGAAACAGATGAGGCCGAATGAGGCTATAAAACAATTCTGAATCAACGAATATCAACCTATCATAAAAGAGTTGTTATGAAATGTTGAGCGGAGATGTAAAGCAGTCCCGAACTAACTTTACCGATGACGACGCCAACCATCTGGGTCAAATATCAAACAGCTCTCGCAGATTGGCGATATTCCTCTAGTCGGTGACGCCGGATCAGCAAGACTTCGGAAACACTTTGTAAATTTGAAACCTTGTGCCTTGCCCCCCCCCTCCCCCCCCCCCCACACCGTCAAAATAACACCCAGAAAAACACGATTTTGGGTTTATTTGGATTAAGGACGCGTCAACCGTTAGGTCATAATGCACCACTCTAACCTAAAGGGGGGGGGGGCCCATGCTGGTCAGAACCAGCCACGGGTAAGGGGAGGAAGCGGGGTTCTCACGTGTCGTCGTCGAGGGGTCGTCAAGGGAAGGGGACAAGGTCCCCGACGACGATTGCCAGAGCTCGCCTCTATTTTCGGGGAGTAAAATACTACCCTTCATACTAGCTGATGTTTGCGAGGTGGACTTTTTCTCTTGAATCGCCTTGTACGATTAGCAGAGCCATGCTCTGGGCCAATTCTACCTGGGCCCAGACGGGGCAAGAAAACACGAACAGTTTTGCACTTTGTACCTTTGGGGTTGTTTTTCAGTTAAATAAGTAGTAGTTTTAGGGCTTAACTAAAGCTCGTGACTTAGCTTGCTTGTTTCTCGAGAGCGCATAACACTAACATGGAAGTGAATGCAAGTATCAGGCTCGCCTTCGCCTTTGATTAACTTGACAAATGGTCGAAAGCCAATCTTTCTGTGTAATAGTCAGTCTCCCTTGACGAGGGCAACGATTGGACGTGAAATGTCCGCACGCTGTCAATGGTCTGCATTATTACATTCCCCAATCTTGCAGGGCCCAACTAGCTAATTCGGGTGGGTCACTCCGGCATTAGTTTCACGGCGAGGGGGGGGGGGGGGGGAGCGTCCCTTGAGCAGCGTTCTCCTGTGTCGCAGTCTGCCACACACCCGCAGCGACGAGGCGGTCGTGTTGGTTGGACTGATATGATCACGCCCTGCACGGGATTCAAACCGACGACCCCCACACTGCGTCCCAACCGTATACGAGTCAACGCGGACGGCTTTTCCGTTCGAACATCTCACGCCGAGGATGTGGTGGACTGCGCCACACACTCTAAGCGCCGCCACCTTCTCATAACACCAGTGCACCGCCTGCTCGAATGGGATGGACCCATTCTAGCAGGCGGTGCACCAGTGACATCTCCTAATATGGGCGCCATCTTGGTAATATCGCCATACAAACGTTGGCGATATCGATACTGCGATAGATCGATGCGTCGACCTTGAGCCCTGATCATCAAGACGGCATTACCAGGCTCAGGTCAGACGTTGTAAGGGTGGACGTTGAAAACACTATGTGGCAATTGCAGTTCATATATTAGCAAAGTGAATGTAGCATCTGCCACAGCGCGTGTCTGCATTCATCGTCCGCAACCGTATTAGCATCCGCATGTTTTATCACACACATGTCCGGAGGGTAGATGTGGGGTAACGAGGGTACTCGCCTTGTATACACCGCTATGTGTATGTCGCACCGCCTGCTCGAATGGGATGAACCCGTTCATCCCATTCGAGCAGGCGGTGGTATGTCGTTTCCGACCAGCCTACTTTCAGGTAAAAAGAAACAATGGACGTGACAAGTGGTTTATATTTTGTGGTCGCTAAATTATTGATTATTCATCATTATGTGTCTGTTTATTTGTTGCCACATTACAACAGGACACAATGTCGCACCACGGGTATATTTATATAAAATGAATAATTTGTGTTGTCTTGTCTTCATCCAGATAAATAGACAGTACATCAGTCCGCGCATCTGTATACGGCTCAACTCACACGACACATTTACTATAGTAACAGGCACAAACATCAACAACAAATAACTCAAGCAATACATTCATGAATCAACCTAGACCGGACACGCTAAACTAACACTTCTACATAGAGAAGACAATGCCGCCTTACCTTGGAGCCGGATCTCGCAATAGTCCCCAGGTTGTCGATCATCTCCTGTCTGGTCATCCCGACCCCAGTGTCCTGGAGAGAAAAGCAAGGAAGAGAGTAGAGTAAGAGAACACGTTGAGTGTAATGTAGTGTAGTGGCGTGTAACTAGTGTAGAGACACGAACCTGTATAGTGAGCGTCCTGTTCTGTTTGTCTGTGGCGATGTGGATCTCCAGAGTTTGGCTGACATCCTTGTTGGCTGCTTCCTCCCCCGCCTGTGACGTCAGACTGATGTATCTCAGCTTCTCTAGGGCGTCGCTGGCGTTGGATATCAGCTCGCGTACAAACACCTGAACCAGGGACCAGGGAGAAACATAGGTGTATAGGTCGTGAACCAACCTGAGCAACACTCTGCTCCTGTGATGGGACTGCCGATATGCCTATATCGAGAAGTTCAGTTCCGCCTAGCGCCAGGGGGGGGGGGGGGGTTGGGGGATATAATAATCGTAATATTCGTCCCGGCATTCGATGATTGAGGAAAGCTTCTGCAGCAACCTGTATAATCAGCACACTGGTGAACAGACGACCTACGGAATCCAAAGTCTTGCCTTCTTGCACTGACTTATTCAAGAGAATACGATTGCTGAATAAATGCTAAATAATACTGGCTAGATCAGGAGGCAGTCGGGCCTTATTGTTGCCGACGGAAACCTGATAAAAATGGACCCTTTAAATACGTATGGAATGATTGATGTAGACTGTAGAGCTTAACAAAGTTGCACAGCTCTAATCGAAACTATGAATGGTGGGCCCTGGTGGTTGGTTCATGCACGTAGCGCGGAAGACTCTGATACCTGATAGAGGGGTCGCCGTTCGATCCTCGCCTAGTGCAATCTTTATATTCACTTTCACTATCTCTAATAACCTTAGTGTGGTGAAGAGGGTCACTCCGGGTGAAATTCATGTACCTCATCAGCCTCCAGTGCGGGCATATTTTAAGATGGGATGAAACCACACGCAGCCCAGGTATGAGCCAGACATGTCCAGCCAGCCACAGGCGACTCCCAGCGAGCTATAGTTTCCCTTCATGTGAGTCGAACTTTGGTTTTGGATTCTTATATTCTTTAAGAAGATGCTGGAACCATGGGGCGAAACGTCGACTTGATTGCGCGTTGGGCTGAATGATATCCGTGTGGTACAACTACAAAGGGACATTCCTTCACCTACATCATATAGACAGACATACATCACTCGTCTCAGGCAAGTCACGCGACAAACTCTACAGCGGGGTGTTTGATGTCCAAGATAGTGGCAACCACGACCGACTCCCCTATCAGGTAGTTGCAACATATAACAACTCCATGATCAACATGAATAAGATGACGGATCTCGCAGCACGGCACGAGCGGGAGCAAATTACTGCACAGAACGTATAGTTTGAGTTTCACTTTCCTGATGTGAAGCGATGTGATATAACCGGGGACGAGACAATAGACTTGCGTAGTACGAGCGAGTGAGAGAGAGAAAGTATTACCTATCAAACAGAGGTTTACAGGGAGTTGCGCAACAGAAAGATATTCACCAGGCCCCGATTCATGTACATTTATCCCGGGTATAAGTGGTATAAGGATGGTAATAAGGACGGTATAATGCAGGACATGGCAGGATAAGGCCTGGTTAAGTCTGGGCAACTCTCTCCAATCAAAAATTTCCAATGCAACAACAGACACAACAAATGTTATTTTCCACTGCATTCCACAGCCATGTAAATCAGCAAATTAGCAAAGAGCACTGAAAATTTCCACCATCTTTTGTTTTACTTTTTCATTTAGTGACAGGAGATTGCGTGAATTCATTTAAAGAAAAGAAAAGGCTTATTATTGCCGTAAATTTTGGAATAGCCTAGGACTATCATACCATTCTTTATCTGCATTAGGCTTTTAGTAATCAAAACTAGTTATTTGTGCGGGATGTGTCTGAACAAGGTCGTGCAGGTCTAGGAGAGGCCTAGGGCTTGTCAAACGTGTTATGTTAGCATTAATTGAATGTAGTCCTATAGCCTAATGGAACTTTAGGTCTACACTGTTGTATTAAAATAACTTTTCTACGTCTGGGCCTAGGCCCGTGACGGTTTCTGTTTTGTGTATGAGAGTAATGACAACTTTTCTCTTTTACAATAAGAAAAATTTTAAAATGTCCGCCATCTTTTACGTTTTTCTTTCCCCGTCGGGGCGGGATAAGTTTATGAATTGGATTCGGAGTTTATCCCGCATTTTAACCACCTAATGGCTTATACCGGGAAAAAATGTACTGAATCGGGCCCAGAGGAGCGAGTAAAAAAGGTGGACGGCGCCATAGAGGGGCACCTAAGTTTGTCCTATATAGTAAAACCTAAGATGTACCTAGTCAACCAAAGATTCTCCCTTTTAAAAACCTAAGTTTTGTACCGGGGTCAAACCCCAAAACCCCAAACTTGGGAAAAACTCCCAATAAAAGTATTATTCAAAATACCCCCCCTCCGCTTTGTCTAAAAGTCGGTCCAAAATTTAAGCGTAAAAAATTTTTTATCCGAAGTTGGAAAAAAAATCAGCTCGGGTGAAAAAATATAAAGAATAACAATTTTTTGGGGGGGGAAATTGGGGATGCCACGCAACTGTGAAACATTCTTAAAAGATGAAATACCTGCTCTCCCACACCCTCGTCCGCAAACATGAACGTCGTTGGACATTCCCTTACAGGTGTAAAAAGGTATTTTGTGTAAACGAGGTAAGTGGTGAATGTTGTGTTTTATCTGATGATATAGGTCCCCTACGCGCATGTGTTTTGTTTTGACGACCCCATGACTATGTGTTAGATTGTGGTGGGGGTGCGCGTGGAAAGGGTTTGCAGGGCAGGGAGGGCGAAGGAGGAGGAGAGTTTTGACAGGTCGGTAATGGGACCGCTTTGGAGCGCAGTTGATTGATAGGCGGGGTCCGCTGCATCGACCCCGGGCCATCCATAAAGATTCCTGTGTGGGGATACAGGAGAGTATCGACACTCAAGACCACTGTGTCAAAGGGCGCGAGTTCGAACACCCCCATTCCCCCCAGGGTTTAGCCAAGAAGTGAATTTCCTTGGGGAATTTTCAATTTATATAATTTTACCAAAATTCAATTGAAACTCCTAATAGTCCTTTGCATAAGGGGAAGGGGGTAAAAAATTTGGGGGCAAAGGGACCTATATCACAAAAAGGGTTTTAAAGAGCGATTTCGAATATCCATGAAAAACCAGGGGCAGGGGCAGCTTTCTCCCAAAAAATTAAAGGGTTTAAGGGTCAAATTAACACTTTTTTGATAAATTTAATTTTTCATTGTTGCGTTTTTTTTCTTTTTTTTTTTAATAGATTGAATAAGATACATTGTCAAAATCATGAAATATAGAAAAAATTTAATATTCGACCTTTTATGACCCAAAATTGGGACAAAATTCCCAAATTTTTTGTACAATATTGCTTTTCTTTAATTTTGGTGACTTTTTCATTTCAATAAATTTTTTATAAACATGCAATAGTATCACTCATGTTTTTGGGTGTAAATCTGATAAAAAGCAGGCTAAGGTCTTTGGGGTCAGTGTAAAAAGGTCAAATAGCATGAAAATTCGAAAATATCGAGTGGGTAGCTAAGAAAGGAAATTTTTTCATTAGTTGCACGACAAATGTGATTTTTTTAAAATAGAAATTATAAACGTAAACCTTCAAACAGATATTTTAAAAACTAGACTTTTTGAACTTTTATGCCCCAAAACTTTGTCACAAAAATTTTTTTTTAAAAAATGTTACAATTTCTCAGATTTTTTGCTTATATTCATGTTAAAATTCATTTTTATAAATACATTATTATCACACATGTCTTTTGGTGTGTGCTCGTCAAAAGCTTTGCCAAGTTTAATTGTAATGACAACGGACAGAGTAGAAGAAAAAAAAACACGTTTCACTAAATTTTTATGCTTAAGAAACTTTCTAGAGCCACGCTAAAGGGCCCCAATAACCCATCCAGTTAGTACTTTCAATTTTCCCCTGACACCACTCTGATAGTTGCCGTATTGACCTGCTAAACAGCTAGGATTGAAAAAACGTCACGATAGAGCGCTTGATTTGATTAAAGATGGATGCGTCATCAATATTTGGTACGTACCCCAAAGTCCGGGGGATCAACAAAGATCTGGTCGAGATCATTTTTACTGCTTGTTCCAACGAGGTCCCGTTGGCCTACAGGGTTTAGTTTTTGAAAATGTAGACTTTTAAGTTATAATTGAATTTTCCTTTTTCCCAGTCCGTGGAGATTTAGCCTCACTACCCCAATATCAAAAATTCATCACCGTCTCCTCATTTTTGGGTTTAAAAAATTTTGCAATCTTTTAATTTACAAGCGTTTTTTGCAAGTAAGTTTGTTTGTGGACACCACGTTCGGCACACGCAGACTCTTGGACAATTGCATGCCAAAAGTTTTCCTCACTGCCAATGGTGCTGGCGTCCTACCATCCACTTTCCCCTGTAAATCACCATCCCCCTTCCCTCCATCCGTGGGATGTTGGATCGGGGAACGGGGGACTGGGTTTGAGACACTGTACCCAAAATGCGCTTGATAATTTGCCCCGAAACGTGTGCAGACAAAACCCGTCTTGACAGGGGGTAAACGCTCAGACCCCTTTACCACACTACTTCTGAACAGTTCGTAGCGGAGCGATTTTGCAGTTATGTAGTGTTAACGCGAAGTTTTCAGACAAATGCTTCGATTTTTTTTAGGATTCACGTCTAAAATGTCCAATGGCCCCGTGACTTAAAAACTTCACTAAAGTAAATGTTCTTGCGAAGCGTTTTAAGACCAGCTTTTTTTTACGACTTTAAAAGAATGACAGTGTCCAGCCTGTCAAAGCATGGGTCCCGGCAAGCTCTACTATCTCGTCCAAGAGAGCTCGCAATTTTTTGGGAACATCAGTATAATGGTTCTGTTTTTTTGCCCTCTCTTAAGACATGGCGATATCAATCTCAAACGAAAACCCAGAGACATAAAACAGCACGTCCGTTTCAGAAGATGAATGCTTGTGACTGTAGCCTTGTATATGCATGCTTAGCAGAGCGCATTCGAGTGTCGGTTTTCCTGTGAAGAATTTTGTTCCGGACAAATTGCCCCGCGATGGAGGCTATCTCCACGCAAGACTCTTCACAATAACGTAAGGACTCTGGCACCAAATTTCTTTTCTTCTCCTCGGATTTTCCAATCTTCAGAAACAAAATCGATTAGCTTGCTTTTATTATGAGAGCTTTGGAGAAATTCTCTCCAGTCACGAATGCAGTGCCCAGCGGTGACATCTTGAACTTCGAAAAATTTGGGTGTTACTCCTCCGAAGTCGTTCCAAGTTTTTGATTGAAGACTCTCTATAAACATCAAAGACAATGTCGATGCGGGTGCAACCCTCTGCTTCTCGAAACGCTGATGCCAGCAGAGTGGTGGAAATCTGTCCAAATGTCCTGTTATTTTGGTTCAAATTTTGTACCAAGCTCATTCCGTCGATAATGCACATTTTTGGTGATTCCATGGTCTCGGCAAACAGCACGTTCTTCTCAAGTTCGATTCCCAAAGCTGATTTGTTAGTCTTTCTAACTGTACCATCCGGAGAGGCCAAAGAAAATGGGAGGGGACCCAAAGGGTGTGCGAGAACATCTTCCATTTTCAGTTTACGACATTCAGCGATCATCAACATCCTCCCGAAAAGTTTCTTGTCTGCTTTTATGATTACTTCTCTGCCAGCTTTGGAAGTTTTTTTAGTAAGCAAAACATCTGAGAAATTGTAACATTTTTTAAATAAAAAATTTTGTGACGAAGTTTTGGGTCATAAAAGTTCAAATGTCAAGTTTTAAACTATCTAGTTTGAAGGTTTACGTTGATATATTACTATTTTAAACAATATCACATTTGTCGTAGCAATCTAACTGAAAATTCCTTTCTTTAGAGTACCCACTCGATATTTTCGACATTTTCATGCATATTTGACCTTTCCACGACTGACCCAATGACCTTGGCCATGCTTTTAATCAGATCTTACACCCAAATACATGTGTGTGATACTATTGCATGTGATAAAAATTGATGTGAACATGAAACGTCACCAAAATGTAGAAGAAAATGCAATATTGTACAAAATTGGCAATTGTGTCCTAATTTTGGGTCATAAAAGGTCAAATATTAAATTTTACTATATTTCATGATTTTTGGGCAATGTATCTTATTCTTAAATCTATTAAAAGAAAAAAAAAAAAATCGCAACAATGAAAAATTAATTTATCAAAATAGTGTTAATTTGACCCTTAACCTTGAATTTTGAGTAGAAAGCTGCCGCTGCCGCTGGTCTATCATGGATATTCGAAATCGGCTCTTCAAGACCTTTCTTGTGATATAGGTCAACCTTTGCCCCAAATTTTATACCCACATTCCCATTATGCAAAGGACTATAATGACAAGAATGAATGGAATGAAGAAGAAATCCTACCTCTTTCTCTGAGTAGAGGGACTTGGCCACAATGTCCAGCAGCATTCGAGTCTCCGCTTGGAACTCGTGGCTCTGGCTTTCACCTGTTGGAGAATTACATACAACCGTTAGGCCATACTAGCTTGGGGGATGAGGGGAGGAAATACCAGTACTGGACAGATCCAGCCACAGGCAGGGGTTACTTTTCACTTCGTGGTCGTCATTCGTTTCTTCCTCTCATCGTTCGTGTCTTGGTCCTTTCCCGACGACGATTCCTTGTTAAATGTCAAGGTCAAGGTCAGAAAATACCCGTACTGCAAGAGGTGTAAATGTGTATTTGGTTCCGAGACGTGACACAAGGAAGTGGCCTGAAGGCTCGTGGACGCGAAACTAGATCGTGAAGCTCATTCCTGCCGCCTGCGTGAAGACGTTGCACGTAAGCCCCTGCGAGGGCGTCGAGTCGAGAACTGATACCACCGACGCCGGTTTGGGTATACACGTCTTCATTCCGCGTCATCGGGGAAGCCGCGCGATTGTATTCCTCGTATTATATGCGGCTATGCCATTTAATTTGCAAGTGGCTATCTTTGAATTATTAGGGTTGGGTCTCTGGGTCTAGGTGGAAGGAAAAAAGCGAATAAATTAAATTATTTTGTTGTGTTACAATTCCAATTTGGTAATAAAAACTGATTTACATGCGGGCACAAGGAATGGCTAGTTGTAGTTGAATGCAACACCCCCTATACCCACGTCATCACCATACCGATGGCGTGTACGTGTGTCCGACTCTGCGGAGATTTAGCAACCATCTTAATGTGATTGCTTATTCCTAGTGATGAGATGGTAATGAGCGCGTCCACTTCTGTAGATTACATTTGGAATTCCCTCACTCACCCGCCTCGCGCACCCTCGCCACGGTAGCCTCCCGTAGCACGAAGGATAACCAATAGCCCCCCCCCCCCCAACCCGCCCAACACACAAGGCGGATCTTGCAATCGTAAGCTACGCGATAAGTAAGGCCTATACAATATATAAGGTGACCAGACGTACAGTTTACAGAACACTTGTACCGGTGTTTCGAGAGACTCATTAAAATGACAAATTTGTACCGGTTTGCAATTTTAGGGAGAAAGTGTCCTGGTATTTTCTTAACTAGGCCTATACCCATGATCTAACAATATATCACCATGATCTAACAATATATCTCGTTATATATTGTTAGATCATGGCCTATACCCATGATCTAACAATATGGCCTATACCGATTATGGAAGGATAATGTTTTACTTTTAAAAATATACTCCTCTGATAAATATGCATAGTCAAACAATGAAATAGTTCTTCCACTTCCAAGAAGATAATTCATTTCCTCTAGGGGTGTGCACCGTGTGCTAGTATTATTAATGATTTTGGTGGAGGTGCCGGGTCGCGCACGACGCACGTGTATGAAAACGTAAAAATCGTTAGGCCTTTATATTTTTGGCGCTACCTTACCAATGCTGATTACGTAGCCATAAAAATTGATACAAATTTATATTCATTTTGGAAGTTTTGAACTATTTTTGGGCATAAATAATAAAAATATGTCACTATAATGTTTGATTCAACATTTTCATGTAGGCCCTGATATCACTTACTGAATGTCATCCCAGGTGATTCTTAATACCTAACGGGTTCGCTCTAACTCTCACGGTTGTCGAGATAATTGCAATACAAGAAACTAGCACCTGTGAGGCTCCCTGGTGATTCTTAATACCTAGGCCTATCGGTTTCGTTCTAACTCTCACGGTTGTCGAGATAAATGCAATCAAAGAAACTAGCACCAGTGAGGGTCCCAGGTGATTCTTAATACCTAACGGTTTCGCTCTTACTCTCACGGTTGTCGAGATTATTGCAATAAAAGAAACTAGCACCTGTGAGGGTCCCTGGTGATTCTTAATACCTAACAGTGTCGCTCTAACTCTCACGGTTGTCGAGATAAATGCAATATAAGAAACTAGCACCTGTGAGTATGGAACCTTAGCTAGAGACGTCACGCCCATGTTAAATATTGTACCAACAATTTCTGTCTCACTCATCGAGTTCAACTCTGCACTGCTACGAGCGCTACGAGCGCCACAAGAGTTTCGCGAGCTCGTGGCCACGCATGAAATTAGTAAGTGCACCCATAGAGGTCGCCCCACAATTTCAACGACGCATCCCCCACCTGACGGTCCACATCGTAACTACGTAGATGCGCCCCGCCGGAAGTGTGTCAACTCCACGAACTATCTCGAAAAATTATTGCGCACCTATTTAAAATAATATACATTTGGACAAATAAATTTCGTTGGTCCATTGTAGATATTACAAAGCAGACTTGCGAATAGTCATCAATGGAAATCTTTACAATACTGTAGACGTAATAGTATTAAATACAGTGATTTTTATGGTTGTTAAATTTGAAGTCTTCATTACGCTCATTCCATTCATATGTTTTGTTACAAGTAATAAACATGTTTTTTAAAGGGCGCGGAAGTTGTTTACTTTAGCAACAAATAAAATACATACATGCCTAAAACCAAATTGTATTTCTATGATGCTACTTCTAAATGGGATAGACGATAAATAAATAAATAAATAAATGTTTCATATCTACAACAAATGCGCAGAGCTTGAAGCGCAGGCAAATATTAAAACGGTGGATTCGCGCCTGTGTGTGTGTGTGGAAGCTCCACATACCAGGATAAACAATAGTAATATAGTAATAAAAACACAAAAGGAGCAAACACGCAACAAACAAATAAACTGGATAATTTAGCTATTGTATTACATCAGTGTTAAGGATGATGTACACGCACCGCGTTTTACTGATATATTTTTTAAAAACTAAATGTACAATAAAAATACTTTTCTTCTCGTTGAGGCTTCGAAGAAATCAAGAACACCTTTCATATTTTAACTTATTTTGCAGAGATTTCAAGTCAGCAATCAATTCTAGGAATCTAAATGTGTAGATTAATTAATAATGAAAATTACAATAATGCTACTTTTTTTCAATCAAAACTTTCTGTAGGCTATAATGTAATTGAATAAGTGGTTAAAATTTGGGATTATTGTTCAAATTTTCCGACTGTCTGGAAAAAAACGGTGAAAACGCTTTTTTCTCAATTTTTCCGTTTTTTTCAATACACCAAATCCCTAGCGAAACAACAAAATTTAATTGTATAGAGTGCTTGATCGGCAAGTATTTTTTAAGTAAAGAATGAAGAAGTATTTTGTTATCTCAATACAGATGTAAAGTTGCATTTTAATGAAATGGGTAATTTTCTAAGCAATAGCAATGCTACTTGAATGCGAATATTCCCGGGATCTCAACACATGCTTGGCTCAAACCCCCGGTCGGAAACATTTTGTAATTTCTGGATTGAATTTAAAAAAAGTATAAAACATTTTTTGAATTGCATACAATCAGTCATGTGTCAATACTATGGAAAACATAGCCAGTACGAAATACGTGTAAAGATTGCAGGGTTTATTTAATTTCCGAGTGGAATTTCGTGGTACCTTGAGCGTGCAAGATTCGATCACTGCATAACAAATAACAAATATTTTTCCAATGCCTCCTAGCATCTAGGAGGCATTGATTTTTTTCAAAAGCAAAACCATTGTCCTATTCATTTGCAGACTATTTTTCAATTTATCATTTCTTGTAGATTTATATCGCAATGGATCTAGCTGATTTTATTAACAGTTCTCAGTTAACTCGCACCGGATATCTGTTTAAAATTTCAGCACAATCTATTCAGCGATTCAACTGATTTTCATAGAAGACACACACTCACACACAATCACGGAAGTGCCGATTTTCTTGAATTATTGAATCCTCATGCGCTTCGGTCACTCGTCTAATTACTTCTACAATGTTTTATAACAGGGCTTCCCAGATAGAATTCAGAGATTCCAGGAATTAATCTAGCATCAGTTTGTAAAGTTCGTGTTTTTTGAAAAGCGAGATTAAAACTCGGCAGAGATAAATATCGAAAGTGACCATTTCATAACAGAAAACTGGCGTGAGCCCGCATTCCGATCTTTATTAGTTCCGTGGAATAATAATAATATGAAAGTGTAGAAAAGCCGTGTTTAACGCGTGCTGATAAATCTTTGACAATTATTATTTGAACGACTAATTGATCGAAATTATGTTTTACGGACTTTTACCACCAAAATTACCGCCTATATTTACCAACATACTTATATCGTATCGTATCGTATACCAATGTTATTACTTTCTTATGGGAGATTTGGCCAATGAGACCTAGCTCGAAATTACCAAGTTTAGATTTTTTAGTGGATACAGTATTCGAAATAATAATTGTTCTGTTTCTTTGTAAATTCATAATAAGTTAGCCTCATTTTTCTTTTAGTGTAGCCGGTAAATGAATACCCATTTGATTGAACACTGCTTTGAATATCTATTCGAGGCTTCGTTTCGATGCATTAATTGTACTGACAATATTTATATTTTATATAAAATAAAAACATGTTTTATATTAAATAAACAGATGAACTGCAATTGCATGGTATTTATTGTGATCGTCAATAGCTGCCGCCCCCCCCCCCCTCACGTTAGAGCTCCCCTCTAGTTTCAGGAGGTAATATCTTTGTTTATAACTTTTTTTTTACAAAATTCTTACTTGAAATTGAGTTTAACTGACTTATAGTGAATTTACGAATCCACTTTTTGTTTTTCTTGTAACAAAATTTTTGACCCACTTTTATTCAATCAACAATATCACTCAAAATAGAGCTACAAGAAAAATAAAAATGTGGTAGATCGTCAATGCACTATCTGTCATCAAACCCAACATTTCAAGTAAGAACTTTATAAAAATATAGTTTATTAAAAGTGTGATTTTATTGAACACATCAATATTTTAGTTACGGATATTTTCCAGGGATTATCCATTGATCACAAGCCCGAGCGGAAGTAATTAAAGGAAGGGTCTCGCTCAGGTACTGGGACAATAGTAAGCCAAGGTCCGAGATAGGTCATACTTCATAGAAAAGTCCAACTAATTTCTAAACTAGTATTTTACGATTACGCTCAAATTTCACACCAATGTATATCAATTATTCATGAAATTAAGGTTCTGTGAAAAAAATCATTACAATGGGACAAAGCATGGAGGTGTTATAAGTCAAAGAATTTTTTAAAAAACGAAAAAAATCGTAAAACTGCGATTTTCATGAGAATAATTTTCCGATTGTGCTAAAAACGTGGCAGTTCTGAGTTCAGAAATTTCGAATGCCTCCATAAAACTTCATCGCAATCGGAGTATCGGTTTAGCCGGAATCGTGCTAACAAACAGACAAAAATACGAAAAAACAAAAACATTACGGATTTTTTTCTCCAGTGTAGTGAAATGGAATCTTCGATGCGCTCGCTACGCTCGTTACGCTCATCCAATAATTAGATTGTTTATTGGATGAGCTAAGCGAAGACTTACATTTCACTGACCCCCCCAAAAAAATTAGCTCTGGTGTTTTTTTGTTTTTTTTTGTCTGTTTGTTCGCGCTCTACCGGGCAAACGGCATATGCGATCTTGATGAAAATTGGAAGGGACCTTCGAAATCTCTGAACCTGTCACGTTTTTTTGTCAAATTATCACGTGAAAATCATTAGAGTATGAGGAGATCAATATTATGTCAACCTTCTACTTGGTGGTTTTGGGCCAGCAGCAACATTGTAATTGATATTGTTTGTATCTTCTTACTCATTGTGACAATATCCATGGTTCGATTCCCTGTTGGGGCGGACTTTTTTAATTTCTGAATTGTAGTAAATAATAAAAATATTTTTGTAGACAATTTTTATTGATCTTCTTCAGGGACGGATTTGTTTTGCACAACTAGCAAGTCAAACTGTGAGCAGGTCCAGGAATCGGCCGTTGCATGAATTCTGTGTATTTCATTATCAGCATTTCGTTTTTAGGTTTCGTGATTAATATTAAATTCCATACAGATAATTTGTTTTCTAGTGTAAAATATAATGATAGATATTATCATATTATATTGTATTGTATTGTATTGTATTTTATTTGCAGCTGTTAAATTACATTTGTGATGTCATAAGCAGGCCTATGAGCATCGTAACATAAGCAAAAAAATAAACAATATAAAATAAACATAAAACGTTATCTATTTTTATTTGAAATTTCTAAAAGTTTGTTTGTCTAAACTGTCATTATAACTGTTATTATGAAGTTATTTTGAGGCTAAATGCTATTATTGTAGGTAAAGGTCATCCGTATAAGGAAGTATATTATGAGGAAGTATATACAGGAGGTAATATTTTTATAAAGTAACAATCTAATTTGGCAAGTGAACCAGAGCCGTCTTTCCATAAAGCAGCTAAAACACAACATTGTTAAGGATATTTAAAAAAAAACTCATCAAATAGCGTGTTAGCATCGACTGGGCGTAGCGAGGGCACAAATGAACATTCATTTTACATAACAAAACTGAATTTGTTACAATATTGCGCAAATAAACTAAATCAAGTGAAACTATGTATTTCAAAGTTCAAATAAATCCTTTCATTCGTCATATTGACGGACATATCACTATCACATCTATGTGTAATTTTACATTTAAAATGTTTTAAGGCCTTTCTAGTTTCAATTTTTTTCGGTAAACGGTTAACAACTTTGTTATCATATTTCTCACTAGCGTTGATAAGAATCAGTCCATGAGATACATTACGCGTATTCCTAAATTAATTCCTTGATTTTGATTAAAAAATTCGTGAAATCTCCGTAATTTACTGAATTTTGGTCAACTCCGGAATTTATTTAAGTGCATGTACAAATTTTTATGCAAATTTCCATACTGTATATCAATCAACCGTTCTGCAGAAATCATCAACACCCGAGTGCGCGCGCATTTGAGTTGGGCGTTGAGTGGTATTTCTTTATAATGATGTACAATTACAATGTATGAGACGGAGTTTTATGTTTTGTTTGTTGTCATTCGAAGGAAGGAATCGTTTTTCATATTCAAGTAGATATTTTCAAATGCTCTGCTTCCCTGGCGCGAGTATTTGCATTGTGATTTACAATTTCTTTACCCCTTCTGGGCCCGGGGTAGAATCTGTCCAGAGCATGGCTCTGCTAATCGTACAAGGATATTCAAGAGAAAAAGTCCACCTTTAAACATCAGCTAGCAAGAGCCAGAAAAAATCACGAAGATCTTTTTATTTTTTTAAACTTATTTTAAATTTTTTTAAAGTTATTTACATATAAATATCCACACGCTCACACCACAAAAACAACGATGTTTTTAACGTAGGCAAATCATTTAAATCTAAATCCACCAATGGAATCATATTGACAGGTTGTTTACAAAAAGCTACACACATTGCGCGATCAGATCACATATTATCAATAATTAAAATAATTGTCTTTTTCACGAGCTTGGTAAATTACCACAAATTATCCGCTTGGTGGCGCATTTACGGCTAGAAAGCTTTCCAGAGTAAATACCTCTGCATTCCACGTTAAAACCTGGTTTGTACGAGCTAATCCATCAGTAAATTGTGGGGGGAGGGAAATTCTTCGCCGAGCATTCAACGATCGTCATCACAATTCAAGGAATTATATTATTTTGTTGTTTTGTCTTTCACCAGGTTCGGAAAGACCTCACTTTTGCACACTGTTGTGCCGGCCACACTACAATTTCAGATTCCTAGGAGCAACACGGCCGATGATTGACCATAGGATTAGACTTGGATGTCATAAAAATATTTCATTTAATAAAATGATAAATAAGTTTATCCAATACAAATATTAACTCTTGAAATCATTATTAAAATCAAAATAAAATGCAATTACAAAAATGGATAATTTTTTGTAAGTTTTATCCACTTTTGAACGAAAAAAATCGGCCTTTATTTACGGTTTTTAAGTAGGTATTTTGCTATTATACGAAATAATGTAAATAAAATACTTAAAAACCGTAAATGATGTCCGATTTTTTTCATTCAAAGTGGATAAAACTTACAAAAAATAATCCATTTTTGTAATAGCATTTGATTTTGATTTTAATAATGATTTCAAGAGTTAATGATTGTATTGGATAAACTTATTTATTAATTTATGAATTAAATATTTTCATGACATCGTAGTCTAATCTTATTCTCAATCTTCGGGCTTGTTGCTCCTCGGTATCTGAAATTGTATAGAATTCAATTAGCTGACATACAAAAGAACTCCGCTCTCGAAGAGAACAAGCCCACGTATATAAAATTATCCAATAGGCCGAATGCAAATCAATGAACAATGTCATTAATTTTCAATTTCGTTGTTTGTTTAACGTACTTGACATTTTGGTTCAAACCACAACCAGGGGGTCGAAGACCGCTATGTGAGAACCCCTTTTTCCTTCCCTTACCAGTAGCTTGGTTCTGACCAGCATGGGACTTTCTTCCCCACATCCTCGTATAAACTAAAAACTATTTACAAACTAGTGCGACAGTAGTCTATCGACAGCGACAACTTTGTAAATATTTTGCCCCTTTAGTCTCAGATTATCAATATTATTCAGCCAGGAAAAATCACGGATGATGTCAATTATCTACTTATTAACAAAGTCCAAAGTCGTAAAAATCTATTTATATTTAAAACTTGTTTAAAATTAGAAGTTTTATTATTTTTACATTCATAAAAATCATCACCCAAACAACCATGTTTTTAGCGAATTTCCAATAAACTAAACTTTTAGTAAGATACTTTCATACACAAACTTACGCAACTCTGGAAATTGTGTGACTTACATTAAAAGGATTTCGTTTCGCATTGTTTTAGTTGGATATTAAAGAAATGTATGTATACATTTTTTAAATATATTATTATTAGTAGTTATATACGGTTATATTACAAAAGGCTTATGTAAATGCTTTTAAAGAAGTAAATCGAACCAATAAAAATTACCGTCTGTATATTATTGTTTCTAACGAACGCCATAATTAACCATGATGACGAAGAATGCCAGTATAGGAAATAAATCATGATGCAAATAGATCACGATTGCTACGATTGTCAGAATGAAGTCGACGTTTTATCGCGTGTGTGTACCGAGGGCCGGTGGGCGTATAATATATTGAACAGCATTTTAAAATGTCACCATGTGCATCCTCATGCGAGTAATGTGGCTAAGAATGATGAGTGATTTATAACAATGTTTGGTTTGAACTGTAAATCGCAAATAATCCGGATTACCCAGCTAATAACGAAACATGCTTCGATGCTAGGAAGAAAGATGTTTTGACTTAGATAAGGTTTAAATACATCCTGTCGTGGAATAAAAGCATAAGAATAGGCATTGTGGTGGTGCAATTTTCTTTTTATGAAAATCGAAAATCGTTTTCCGAAAACCCCACAAATTCTTCGAGAGAGGTGACTGTGAGAGAGGTGTTCACTGTTTCGATGAGTTTGCAAAACATTGCAAAACAGTGACTATGTTTCAGTTAATGTCAGTGTCAGCTATAGTTACAACTCCGATTCTAGTTACTTATCTAGCTATTCTTTGAGTTATGACCTGGACAGTGACGTAACACAAATTGAACGCCTCCTCCCCCCCCAACCACAACTCTACGCTGCAAGACACGTGTTCGACCACCTATATACTAGACCATTGAGTATATAAGACTAGACAATGCATGTTTTAATTGGTCCGCAGGTAAAAGGAATTCATTCCCTTCTTCGCAGAGGCAAGATAAGTGTTTTCTGAGAATAAGGGCTAGACATGCACAACAGTGCGCAAAGGTGCGCGTACATTATCCTGAACACTGATGTAACACAATAGCTAAATTATCCAGTTTATTTGTTTGTTGCATGTTTGTTCGTTTCGTGTGCATATTATAAACAATCTAGTTAATGATAGTTTGATGAACAGGTGACATTGCATTAGAGGAATCCTAAAAATATTTTTAAAGCACAAAGTAATGCATTTGCTAACAAGTTACAACGACCAGCAACGATGTCTTTTGATTCTTGGAATTACTTTATTTATTATCCTAGTATGTGGAGCAGCTTCCAGATAAATTTACACACAGGCACGACTTAAATTTATTTTTATTTATTAACGTCTATCCATTCCGTTAAAAAACTGATTTACAAAGGAGGACAATCTTTGCCTGCACTGTGCTGCCATTTGTGCAGCCAAACTTGGGATACTATTTTTTCTGCGTTATGGAATTAACTATAATATCGGCGTATTTGTTGTAGATATTGAAAATTTATTTATTTATCGTCTATCCCATTTAGAAGTGACATCGTAGAAATACAATTTGTTTTAGGCATGTATGTATTTTATTTGTTGCTAAAGTAAACCACTTCCCCGCCCTAAAAAACATGTTTATTAAGATTCATATTCTAACACTATATTTTATTGCACTTGTGGGACACCCGTCCCGTTTTCAAAAAGAATAAATAATAATTATAATAATAAACAAAACATATGAATGGAATGAGCGTAATGAAGACTTCAAATTTAACAACCATAAAAATTACTGTATTAAATACTATTGCGTCTATAGTATTGTAAAGATTCCATTGATAACTATTTCGCAAGTCTGCTTTGTAATATCTACAATCATTCTACAATGGACCAACGAAATTTATTTGCCCAAATGTATATTTTAAATAGGCGCACAATAATTTTCGAGATAGTTCGTGGAGTAGACACACTTCCGGCCGGGCGCATCTACGTAGTTACGATCTGGACCGTCGAGTGGGGGATGCGTCGTTGAAATTGTGGGGCGACCTCTATGGGTGCACTTACTAACTTCATGCGCGGCCACGAGCTCGCGAAACTCTTGTGGCGCTCGGAGCGCTCGTAGCAGTGCAGAGTTGAACTCGATGAGTGAGACAGAAATTGTTGGTACAATATTTAACATGGGCGTCAAGTCTCTAGCTAAGGATGGTTATATACTCAATGCTAGCACCTGTGAGGCTCCCTGGTGATTCTTAATACCTACCTAACGGTGTACGCTCTAACTCTCACGGTTGTTGAGATAATTGCAATAAAGGAAACTAGCACCTGTGAGGGTCCCCGGTGATTCTTAATACCTAACTTTCCTCTAACTTTTTGGGTTTGTCGAGATAATTGCTTTTTAAAGAAATACCCTTGAGGGCCCCCGGTATTCTTTAAACTAACGGTTTTCCTTTTTACTCTACGTTGTCGAAAAAATGAAATCAAAAAACTAAACCTGTGAGGCCCCCCGGTAATTTTAAAAACCTAACGGTTTTCGCTCACTTTTACGTTGTCGAGAAAAATTGCAATCAAAAAATAGCACCTTGGGGGTCCAGGTGATTTTTAAACCTAGGGTTTCTTCTAACTCTCCGGTTGTCGAGATAATGCAATAAAAAACTGCACTTGAGGGCCCCGGTGTTCTTAATACCTAAGGTTTCCTCTAACTCTCACGGTTGTGGTTTAAATAAATTTAAAAATAGCCCCTTTGGAGGTCCCATGTTTCTTAATACCAAAGGTTTCGCTCAAACCCCACTTTTTGTTGAGTTTATATTTTTTTTTAAAAAACAGCCCGGGAAAAGGTCCCCGTGATTTTTTAATACCAAACGGTTTCGTTTTCTCTACGGTTTTGTCGAGATTGCAATCAAAAAACTAGCACCTTGAGGGTCCCAGGTATTTTAAACCTAAGGGTTTTCTTCAAACTCCACGGTTGTCGGGATAAAATGCAAATAGAAACTAGCACCTGAGGGCCCGGTGATTTTTAAATACCTAACTTTTTTCCCTCTAACCTAGGTTGTCGAGAAAATTGAAATTAAAAAAACAGCACCTGGGGGGGGCCCCCCGTGTTTTCAAAAACCAAAAAGTTTGTCTAACTTTTACTTGTCGAAAAATTTTGCATTTAAAAAAATTAAATTGATCCTCATACTGCCCCAATATTTTTTCTTTCATTTATTTGAAATTTCTTTTTTAACTTAAACTCCTTCCCCACCCTTTCCCCTTTTTTGAATCTCATCAATTTTCCCCCCAACTTGCGTTGGGTCGGCTTTGAAGACAGGCCTCCCCATCTTTTCTGTCCTGCCACCACTCCTCCCCTTTCCCACCACATTCCAGTCTCCTCTTTGCTGTTCTACATGCTTTATTTAAAATAAAAAGCTAAATATTTTTAAAGAGAAAAATAAATAATTTAAAAAAATACAACTATTTTTGGACTTGAATTGGGACTCAAAAACTCGAGTTATATTAAGGACCTTTTGGGGCTGACTCAAACTAAAAAAACTAAGACCCGCACACCATAATTTGCTCAGTCATTATTTGTATTGATTTGTTTATAGAAAATAAATCAAAATTTACAATCACACACTGAACTAGTCTACTTTTTTTTTTAAATTATACCTACACTTATTATTTCGTTGTAAAAGACAAAGTAGGCCGGGAACGGGGCACCCCCCACGACCCGCAGGCTCTTTTTTGGAACATTTAGTGCTGATTTAGTGCATTTATGCGCAAACCCCAGATTTAGTGCTCCATATTTTCCCGGACTTATTAAAACAAAAGGTGGGGGGGTGCCCAAGTTCACGCAGCACCCCCACGACTCGATCGGGCTTTTTTTGAGAGCATTGTGCTGATTTAGTGCTTTTTAGTCCCGAAATCCCAATTTAGTGCGGCCATACCTCCGGACTTATCAACCCAAGGTCGGGGGGTGCCAAGTTCACGCAGCACCCCCACATTTTCCATCAGTTCTTTTTTTGTGAGCTTTTGTGCTGATTTGTGCTTTTTAGGCCGCAAACCCCAGTTTTAGGCGCCATATCTTCGGATTTATTAAACCCAAAGGGTCGGGGGGGTTTCCCAATTTCCCCCAGCACCCCCACGACTCCAATCAGGCTCTTTTTTTGAGAGCTTTTAGTGCTGATTTTGCTTTTTAGTGCCGCAAATCCCAGTTTAGTGCTGCCTATCTTGGGTTATTCAACCAAGGTCGGGGGGGTCCAATTTCACGCAGCCCCCCCACGACCCCGACGGGTTCATTTTTTGTGAGCATTTAGTGTGATTTAGTGCATTTGTCCCCAAAACCCCAAATTTTAGTGCTGCATATCTTCGGACTTATTAAACCCAAAGGTCGGGGGGGCCAAGTTCACGCAGCCCCCCCCGATCCGATCGGGTTCTTTTTTTGTGAGATTTATGCTGATTTAGTGCTTTTTGGGCCGCAATCCCAGATTTGGTGCTGCCATATCTTGGGGACTTATTAAACCGGGGGCGGGGGGGTGCCAAGTTCACGCAGCACCCCACGACCCGAAGGTTCATTTTTTGTGAGCTTTTAGTGCGATTTATTTTGCTTTTAGTGCCCAAATCCCAGATTTAGTGCTGCCATATCTTGGACTTATTCAACCGGGTCGGGGGGGGGGGGGGGGCTTGCCCAAGTTCACCAGCTTAAAAGGGCCATAACTTATTCTTCACATTATTTTTCCTTTTTTGCTCTTTTCTTAAACCCAGTTAAAATTTTTCCCCGAATTAAAGGGATTATACATTATTGTAGTGCAGAAAAAAATGTCAACAAGTGAAAATTAATACCAGCGTAAAATTTGCAATTTTATAGTTTTGTAATAAAAAATTCGAAAATAACTGGCTCTACGAGCAATTTTTTAAATTTAATTAATTAAAATTAATTAGTTAAATGTGACACAAATTCATAGTGTAAAAAAAATTAGTCATTGTCATGTCATAGGGGGGCGGAAGCGGGGGGGCCCCCTAAAAACGTTGATAGAGAGTTTGATCCTTTAATCGGCACTTTTATGATAGTTTTGGGGGTAAACTGACCATAAAAAAAATGCAAAAACTTCCCCAAAAAGGGGCCCAAGCCGAAAAAAAGGGAAGATAAAAGGGGCTAAACTCCCATAGCGTGGGGATCTAGAAGTGGCTCAGCCCATTATTTTTTTAAAAAAAAAATATGTAAAATTTTTTAAATTAATTATATAATAAATTTAATAATATATCAATATCCAATTATTACTGACTTTAATTTATAAAATGAATATAAAAAACAAAAAAAACATAAACATTAATTTATTGAAAATTTACGTGTGGAAATATCAAAATTAACAGAGCCATTTAAAATTAAAAGTTTGGTCGTGGTTTGGTTTGGTTTATTTTTTGGTTTAGTCAGAAACGAAAACCCCAGTTAAAAATTATCCCCCAAGCTTTTAATTTTTGAATGGCGTCTGTTAATTTTTTATATTTCCACATGAAATTTTTTCCAATAAATTTATTTAATGTTAATTTATTTTTGTTAATATATTTATTTCAAAATTATGTTAGAAATAAAGGATATTGATAAATTTTTTAATTTTTATTATAAAATTTAAAAAAAGGGCCCAAGTCATCTCCCTTCAATTTGCGCATTTTTTAAATCTAAAGTAAATGCCCATAACAGCACCCTCGAAAAAGCTTGGCAAAATAGTTTTTGCAATTTTTAAATTAAAAACGTAATAGTTTAGCCAAGTTCTTTTTTTTAAATTTAAACATAAACATGAAATTTCATTTTCCCAAGTTTTTGAGGATGCTGTTATGGGACACTGTACGTTTTAAATTAAGAATGCCAAATGTGGAAGGGTAGAGAGCTTGGCCCCTTTTTTTTTTCGATCTCTTCCCTTTTTGAGTGTGTAAGGTTTTGGCGTATTTCTCCCAGTTTTTGTTATGTGTGTGATTCTTTTATTTTTTTCAAGTTCCATTAAAAAATTTATTTGAAAAATATAATATTTTTTTAAAAGTTGATTAATTTTATGGTATTAGCAATAACAATGGATGTAAAATCGGGCCCCGGGTTTCATGTACACCTGGGTATAGGTGATATAACCAGGGTTATACGAGGGCAAAAGGGAGGGTTAAGTCTAGGAAATCACACCCAATTAAAATTTCCCAGTAACAACAAACGCCAACTAATGTAATTTTCACCTTTTCCCTGCATCACACCCCATGTAAATCATCAGATAATCAAAGAATTTTGAAAATTTTTTCACCATCTTTTGTTTTACATTTTCTTTAAAAAGTGAATGAGATTGCGGAGTTTTTTAAAAAGAAAAAAAGGGGCTTATTATTGCCGAAAAATTTTGGGGAATAGCCAGAACTATAAACCCATTTTTTATCTGCATTAGGCTTTTATAATCAAAACTAGTTATTGTACGGATGTTGTCAGAACAAGGTTGTGCTGGCCTGGGGTTTGGCAAAGAAAGGCTAGGCTTGTCAAACAGTAATGTAAGTACTTATTTTATTATCCATACCCTAAGGGAACTTTAACCTACTGTTGTATAATAAAAAATTTTCTCATTTTTGGCCTAGGCCAGGTCATTTCTGATTTTTTTTTTGAGAGTAAATGACCCCTTTTTTCTCGTCCACAAAAAGAAGAAAAATTAAAATGTCCCTATTTTTTTACGTATCGCACTTTCCGCCTAACTCTGCTTGTACGTAAAACAAGTGTAAAAGTAACTATAGTTACTTGTTGTTGTATCCTAGTGAAAGGCAAATTTTTAAAACCCTTTTTGGGAAGCCTTCCAGCAAAACTTTTTAAATTTTTTTTTCAAAAAAGCTATATTACTATACCTTAATGTCCTGTAAAATTGAAACTTTGAGCCCCACCCCTGGTCAGAATCGGGGCCGTTTAAAACGACGAATTAGATGTTAGCAGTCGTGCAGTAGTAGCAGTAGCAGTACCCTAATTTTGAGTTTTTTTTTTCAAGCCATTTTTTCACCAAGAAGGAATAATCGTACCCTAATAAAATTGGCATGTGTTGTCATACCTAAACCCCCTCGTTTGTGATAGTTTTCAAGTTCCATCACGTAAATGACGGCGGGTAACACCTCAAAACCCCCCAACTCTGTTGGTGTATAAGGTGCTTGAGTGTGAAAGCCCCCGCGGTTTGGCTGGGGCGCCCTCACGGGCCCTAGATTAATAAATATTTTTTTTTTTAAAACAAAAAAAGGGGTTTGGGCCCCACATTTCAAGATCTCACCACTCTATGCAGTCTAGCCATTGATCTTCCTTTTTTTTGGGTTTCCCCCTTTTTGCAAGTTTTTGCTTTTTTTGTATGATATCAAAATTTTTTTGAACGTACCGTATGGGGTTAGCATCCAATAGAGAAAAATTACTTTTTTTACAATGATTCAAAAAAAATATCACGATGTAATTAAAAGTTTTAGCATCCGTTTTTTAAATAATTTTTGTTTATTATTATTATCTAAGCTTTCCGGGCATCTAACCAATTGCCGTTGTATAGCACATGGGCCCCTAAAATGATGACATGGCAAATTTTGCTTTTCTAACATTTCCTTTCTTAGCAAAACCGAATTTTAAAACTTTTTTATTTTTGCATTACAAACTTCGGCATCTAATCGAATTAACGTTTTTTAAAGCCCATGCCACGAATGACGACTCGTGCAAATTTTGGGTTCTCAACATTTTCCATTTAGGGGCCCCCCAAACGATAATAAATTTGTCAGCCAGCCCGCCCAAAAAAAATTTTTTTCGAAACGATCTTGCGTTAAAAAACTTCTAGACGCATCTCAGATGGATGAAACTTAAATGGATCTCTCATAGTAAAAGCCCCCTCGATTTAAGCTATTGCAGTTTTTATTCACATGGTTTTTGCGCGGCGACACCGTGTTTAATGCTCATGTCGGAGTGCGGAATAGGGGTTGGAAGCGGAGCCGCGGTGGGTTTGGGCCCCGGGCGCTTCCGCGTACCTTGATCTATTAAAGGGGGGATTTAACCGCCCAAAAATCAAAAAAATATATTTCATTTAGGCTAAAATAGTAATGAATTTAGCAAGACATAAAAAATTTTTGGGGCCCCATGCCCCCCCAAAAAATTGTCAAAAAGACATTTTTTGAGCTAGGTCCCCCTCGCAAAAATTCCAAAGAAATAAAATTGGGGCGATATTATGCCCCGGACCTTGGAGGGTTTGATCAAAAAAAATATTTGGGCCCTTTTTAAAGTACTCACAGCCTTTTCTGTAAATTCCCCTGTTTTTGTTTTTAATTTGGGGCAATGTTTGGTCAAAAAAATGCGATTACCAAAATGGGGGGGATTTTTGGGAAGCATATTTTTGCGGTTTGAGGGTTTTTTTTTAGGCACAGTTTTAAGACCGATGTTTTAAGGGGGATTTTAGATTGGTACTATGCTCTGTATCTATTTGGGACCCAAAAAAAAACAGGTTAAAGCAATTGAGAAAATTTTTTAAAACACCCATTTTTGCCCAAATTTTTGGGTCCAAAAATTAAAAAAATTTGTGTTTAATCACATTTACAAGATATTTTTTAAAAAGGTTATTTAAATAAGTATTTTCTATAGATTACTGGTAAAAAATTTTTTGGGGTTTTTTTTCCCTTTAAGTAATATCATACAAGGTTTTTTCACCCCCCTTGCAGGTCCTGGTACGCTTCAGAGCGGTGGGGAGGGGGCCCACGCCCTATAACGTTGATTAATTATGCATGATCCTTTAAACTCGTCCGATTTTTTTTTGATGAGTGTTGCGGGAAAAATATATTTATTAGTAATATCATACAAGGTTTTTATGCCACCTTGCTGTCTTGGGTGCGCAATTATGAGTTGAGGTAGTCGCAACGCCTCGCACAGGGCCCAAAAACCGATAGCCCAAAAAACGAAATTTTCTATGGCCCCGTCACTTTAAAAATTAATATGTATTGCAAAGACTCAAACAAGGTTCAAAATGATGCAGGTCATGCAGTTTGGTTTTTTTTAACACTAACGCGAATAAAAACCCGTTCAAATTTCGTTAAAGAGTATATGATCAAGTCATTGGGTTTTGGCTTAAAATGGCGCCCCCTGACAAGGCTGAGGATTTTCGGCACTAAAAACACTAAAAACCACAAAATTGTTGAAAAAAAATTGGTGATTAAGCCCCGAACTTGGTGCCCCTCAGACTTAGGTTTTTAAAAAGTCCGAAAATAGGGAGCACTAAATCTGTGATTTTAGGGAATAAAAAGCCTAAATAGCACTAAATGACACAAAAATGAGCCCCCCAAACAGAGTCGTGGAGGGTTTTTTGCGTGAAATTGGCACCCCCCCCCACCTTTGGTTTAATAAGCCCCAAAAAGGGGAGCACTAAATTGGGATTTGCGCACTAAAAACACTAAAACAGGGGCTAAATGCTCACAAAAATGGCCTGATCGGAGTCGTGGGGGTGCTGCGTGAACTTGGCACCCCCCGACCTTAGTTTTAAAAAGTCCCCAAGATATGGGAGCACTAAATCTGGGTTTGCGGCACTGAAAAGAAGTAAATCAGCACTAAAAGCTTACAAAAAATAAGTCTGATGGAGTAGTGGGGGGTGCTGCGTGAATTGGCACCCCCCCGACCTTTGGTTGAATAAGTCCAAAATATGGCAGCACAAATCTGGGATTGGGCATAAAAAGCACTAAATCAGCACTAAATCTCACAAAAAAAGAGCCTATCGGAGTCGTGGGGGGGGCTTGTGAACTTTGGCAACTTTCCTGACCTTTGGTTAATAAATCCCAAGTATGGGAGCACTTTAAACAAAATTTTCGGCACTAAATAGCACTAAATCAGCACTAAATGCCACAAAAAAAGAGCCCCGACGGAGTCGTGGGGGGTGCTGCGTGAACTTGGGACCCCCCCCCCCCTTTAGTTGAAAAAAGTCCGGAAGATATGGCAGCACTAAATCTGGGGATTTGGGGCCTAAATAACCAAAATCAGCCATAAATCCTCACAAAAAAAGAAACCCGATCGGGAGTGGGGGGTGTGCGTGAACTTGGGACCCCCCCGACCTTTGGTTGAAAAAATCCCAGATATTGCCCGCACTAAACTGGGTTTTTCGGCACTAAATAGAACTAAATCAGCACTAAAAGCTCACAAAAAAAGAGCCGATAGGAGTCGTAGGGGGGTCTGCCCGGAAATTGGCACCCCCCGACCTTTAGTCGAATAATCCAAGATAGGAGCACTAAATTTTTTTGGATTTGCGCACTAAATAGCACTAAATCGCACTAAATGCTCAAAAAAAAAAGGCCCCGATCGGAGCGGGGGGTGCTGCGTGAACTTGGCCCCCCCCCACCTTTTTGGTTAATAAGTGAAGAAGAGATAAAGGATTTGGGGTAAATAGATAAAAAAATAAAGAAAAAAAGAAAGATCGGGGGGGGGGGGGGAAAGGAATTTAGGAAAAAGGAAAAAGGCAGCACTAAAACTGGGATTTTCGGCACAAATACACTAAAACAGCACTAAAGCTCACAAAAAAAAGAGCCTGATCGGGGTGTGGGGGGGGGCCCTGCGGAACTTTGGGCCCCCCCCCCGACCTTTAGTTGAATAAGTCCGAAGATAGGCGCCAACTAAAAACTGGGATTTGCGGCACTAAATAGCACTAAAATCAGCACTAAATGCTCACAAAAAATGAGCCTGACGGAGTCGTGGGGGGGTGCCAATTCACGGGCCTAGCAAAGTGAAAAATTAAACTCATTTTTATCAATTTGTGCACAAAAACTTTTTTCAAGATTGCAAAAAAGAGAAACTTTTTAACGCGAAGGATTTTTTTTTGGAACATTTTTGAAACCAATAGAAAGATTTTTAAAATAAAAAATAAAACAAAAAAACCTTTAAATCAATTTTGGGGCAGAAAAATTTTCCGGGGGACTAAAAATGTTTAAAATCCCCTTTCCTTTGCCCCCCCCAAATTCCGGGGGCTATGTTACCTTTCCTTTTAATTTAAAATAGGCCCTAACAATACCTAAAAACTATTTTTTTATTTTTTGGGGCTATCAAAAAATTTTAAAACTGATTGATTTCAAAAAAGAAATAAAAAAAAAACGGACCCAAAAAAAAAAAAAACCCAAGAAAAAAACAAAAAAAAAAAAATTTACAACCCAAAAAAATTTTAAATTTTAAAAAATTTTAAATAAAAATTAAAAATTTTAAAAAAAAAAAAATTACCTTAAAAATTTACACCATTTTAAAAATAATTTTGTGTAGAAGAAATTAATAATCAAAAATAATTTTCACTTGCGGAAGGGTTAAAAATGGTTTTCCCCTATTTTCTAACATAAAAAGTAGTCTAACTTTCAATATGGGTTTTTTCCCTCATCTCAAAAATTTTATTTATTTATTATATTTAAAAAAATTATTTTGTTGTTTTGATTATTAAATTTAATTTATTTTTGTCCTCCTTTTAAACATTTTTTTAAAAAATAAGACTAAATAAATAAATAAAAAATAAAAAAAAAATAAATTTTAAAACTTTTTTTCTCCCTTTTTCCCTTTTTTCCTTTTAATTATCTGCCAATGTCCCCCCACTTCATCCCTTTTCCCCAAATCTTCTAAAAAAAATTTTTTTTCAGTACCCACTCACATAATTAAGTAGTAATTTTTTGTAAGGATAAAAATACAACTTAGTACAGCTGGGGATGTTAGTGCCCCACAAGGAGGATGATTTTAGCTAAGGTTTGGTAATTCTTACAAAATTTTATAATTTTATAAAAAGGGACTTTTATTGGGTTTCCAACTTGTAAAAAAAAGGCCTTAAATCCCTTAAAAAAGTCCCCAAAAGTAAAAATTAAAATAAAAAATAATTTAATTTTTTCCACCAAAACCATTTTCTTACGAAAAAAACCAAATTAAACCGCTTTTTCCTTTTTTTAAACTAACGGGACCCCCTTCCCCCCCCCCCTTTTTTTTTTAAAAATACTTCCGAGAAAAAAATTTTCAATTTAAAAAATTGGAGGGTAAATTTTCGTGAAAAAATTTTTTTAAATATATTAAACAAAATTTTCCCATATGGTATAAAGATTTTTTTTTATTGGTACCCAAGGTTTAAAAAATTTGATAAGGGAATAAAGCCTTTAAAAAAAAAAAACAGAACGGACCCCAAAAACTCGTGTCCGCACCAGCCTCAGCGACTCCTCTTAAAACGGTCATCAAAATACAGTTTGAGCCGATAGTATCTTAGATCAAACCTTAATGTTTTCAAGGGATTCAAGGGTCAACAGAAAGTTGACACAAATAGCTGGATGAATTTGTTTTTTAAGTAAAATAGACACCCATGTTCTGTTGTAACTAGATTCCTACTGGTCAATAATAACAGAACTCAAGAAAAACATAAGAAATTAAAATATAACCATCTCCTGTGCTGTGTTTGGGTGTCTACGACTCTACGGCGCTACGCTATGCTAAAATACTAATTGAGTGAATTGATCAGCCAATTGCATTTGTTTATTAAGCGAGCGTTTCCATTTGACTCTGCCGGAAAAAATAGTCACTGGTTTTGTTTTTTTGTTTTTTTTTGTATGTCTCGCCATAACGTTCGAACAGAGGCTCGGATCGAGTTGAAATTTTGACCATCCGCAAGCTTCGTTCCCGATTGAATGCCATTAGTTTTGTGGCAAAATCGTTTAAAAAGTTACATTAAAGTTAATCGAAGGTTTTTTTTTCAAACTTAACGGCGACAAAATCTGAGGTGGCCAAATCATTTAGAATGTCCGTCCGGTCACGAATATGTTACTTTTATTTTGTTCCGATAAGTAGTGTAGATGGAAATTACATTATAACAAAAGTAAAGTAACCATGGCAACGAAAATTCGCACGAAAAAACACGCACTATGCACTGCCACCTAGAAGTAATCAAAATACTATCGAGGAAGCAGTGTATTATTTGGATGAGCGTAGCGAGCGAAGCAAAGATTCCATTCTACTACACTGGAGAAAAAAAAAAGAAATGTTTTTTTTTTTCCAATTGCGATGAAATTTTATGGAGACCTTCGAAATCTTTGAACTTAGACCTGCCACATTTTTGGGTAAAATCGAAGAAATATTTCTCATAAATATCGTACTTTTACGATTTTTTTTTATTTTTAGTGCGATATTTTCGTGACATTTGGGCCGATTCTGACCAAACGGGTGGGGCTACAACGTTCATAGGCCCTATTTCACATGGACATTAAGGTAATGGTGATGTATTGCTTTTTGAAAGAAAAAGTTGAAAAAGTTAGCCATAATCCATATAAATAAAGGTTTTAATATGAGTTTTTTTGTGGTTTATAGGGTTGCACAATGTCAATTGACCGGTCAATTGACTGGTCAATTGACCGGTCAAATGACTGGTCAAATACTTTTGGTCAATTGACCAGTCAATTGACTTAAAGATAACATGTGTATATTGCATTTAAAAATTAACATTATTTGCATTTTCATATTTGAATTTGAATTGTTATGTAAACAATAACATTTTATTTTAATTATTATTTATTATGTAGTTATATTATGAATTATAATAGATAAATAGAAGAATATAATAGCTTCTGGGTAAGCTGAAGCTGAATCGGAGAAAGGGACTGATGACAGCATCGACGATGATGATGACGATGATGATATGCCACTTAATATGCATTTAACAAGCTTTTAAATAAAAAAAAGCTTTTGTCACAACATTTAAAAAAATATATATATACTAATTATTTAATAAAATAAAATTTATGATTTTTTACATTTGACCGTCAATTGACCGTCAATTGACCGTCAATTGACCAGTCAATTGACCAAATTTGAATTTGACCGGTCAAATCCCATCCCTAGTGGTTTATAATAACAATTAACAAGTAACAATAGAAACTTGACAAGAATCACCTACAATGCATTCAAAAAGCACTTGCAAAGGAAAAGTGGTCCTACAAAAACTAAAAACTTACAAAAACGCTCATCCATCCACGCGGCGGGACTAAAGCGTTTTCCTAATTGTTACCAAATAGTTCAAATAGTTTTCCCAAAGAAATGATGTCAAGGTCCTCTAGATCAGTGGTTCCCAACCTTTTTCATCTCACGGACCGGCAAAATGATAAAGTGAATTACAGGGACCGGCGCGGTTACAAGGGGTCTGGGGCGCAGCCCCAGCCGCCGGAGGCGAATTTTTTTTGGGTGTTTTTATACCCCTAGATGGCCTGTACAGCGATCTGAGCAAAAGGTAGACGAAGGGAAGAGGCAACCGGAAGACAGTGAACACATGAAACATCATTCAAATCATCGTTAAAAATATATTAATAAATTACTAATTATCTATTGTTAAACTTTTTTAGTGATGTTGATTATAATTATGTACGTATCACTAATATAATTTAACTTAGGATTTCGCGTTTACAAACGTGGTTGTTTCTACGCTCGGGTTTCCGCGCAACAAGCCTGTCATACTATCGTACTTTTTAATAAAAACGTCTCACAGGGTCTACTCTTAACTTTTTCGCATATTTTTCTCGGCGATATCACTAACATTACACGACAACCAACATATTTTATTTTCTAACTATTAACAGCTAACACAACAAATGACACAACACTTTCACAAATAATTTTTAATTTCGTACACGGGCTTCAAGAACGAGGAACTAGGCCTACACAACTGACTACACAAGGATGTTTCTACACACTAAAGATATTCATATTTCCTACAAACCAAGTCGCATCTGTGAACCTTTACCGTCACAAAATCATTTATGAAATTGCAGTTTGTGCCGCCTTACAGAGGGTAGGTCCAAGCAAAGTGCCATAAATGTGGCTGTTTCCGGCTTAGCTGACCTTCGGAGAAAACCCTTGTCGTTACGCCTGTCATTGCCGTCAATGCTCTCAACTTTTTGTGTCGGTAGAAGTGGGTGGGTGTTTGTAATCGGTATTGATTGATTTATAAAAATAAGTTTCCTCTTCTAAGAAAATATAATTTAGTCTCCATCCCAAGTACAGGTAAAATAATAAAGTGTAAAACCAAATTTTTGAATTAATACACATTTCGAAAATATTATTAAAATTACAACAAATATGCAGCAGCACTTCGCAGACCGGTAGCAATTAGTCCGCGGACCGGCACCGGTCCGCGGACCACCGGTTGGGAAGCACTGCTCTAGATGGCGGTGGATTTTAACCGCAAAGTAAAAGTTTACCCAAATAGGCCTACCTTGCCAATAATAAATAATATTGGAATCATGGCCCCGTGGACATTGAACGTCGCAAATCTTAAAATTTAAAAAAAATTCAATGTGGGTCTAGCTATAGCACGGTGCTCGCTTATCAACGCGTCCAACTGAGCGTTTCCTAGTATTTCCTATGTTACGCTTGCGCTGTGCTATGCTTACTTGAAATGCTATGTCAATTGGGCGCAACACTTCACTGTCAACTGTTAGCCATATCGTGTACGGTACAAATGTTCAGGAAGTACCTTCAATTAAAGTGAAGATATTTGGTAGCCTCCTCTACTACCAGACACAACATTACTTCACGACTTTGAAAGGATTCTGTAGAACCACCAGCAACAAGAAGTATCAGCGTGGATGAACTATAGGCGTAGGCCGCCTAACGGGGCCACCGAAAGGCAACGCAGAAATCTTGCGGAGGACACTTCAGCCTCCAGAGTGCAGTACTTTCGTACTACTTTTCAAAATACGTAGTCTAAGCGGGAAATCAAATTTTCTTGTTCTGTTTTCATTCACCAACAGATAACTAAACACTAGTACCGGTACTTCACAAAAAATCCATATGAAATTGCAATTTTTGGTCGATATTTAAAAATTGTGTGTGGCTACGGGGTTGAAATTTGGAAAACAAGCCATGTACGAGGATTGGTATCATCTTTCTGAGTATGCACAAAAAAACTGTCTTGATCAATAGACTAGGGAAACGCCAAAGTCGTTGTTAAACGAGTGAGTGAGCCATGTGTTGAGTACCCGGAAACATTTCTTCCCCCTACCTTAGGCCTAGGCCTACCTAGCCTATCATAGGCTAGAGAGGCGCATTATGGCCTTACAGTTGATGTGCCCGTAAACCAACTAAACTTAAAAAAACTATTATTTATACGAATATATCAAACTTAAAATATGCAAATGTTTCTGGGTACTCAACACATGGCTCACTCACTCGTCTATAAACGACTTTGGCGTTTCCCTCTAGTCTAGTTGGCTAAGGCGCCCTTATACCCGGAATGTGTAATTTCTAGATTGTATTTAAAAAATTATTAAACATGTTTTGAAATGCATATAACGCAGTGTAGTCTATCATCTGTGACAATACTATGGAAAACATAGCCAGTACAAAATACGTGTAAATATTGCAAGGTTTACTCAATCTCCGAGCGGAATTTGGATACCTTGGGCGTGCAAAATTCGATCCACCGTGGGCACGGCATTTCATGGCCAGGCAAATAACAAACAAAAAATATCTTTTCAAAATCTAAACCATTGTCGTTAAAATAATTTCTAAACATTGGAAGCCTATTTTTCAATTTATTATTTCTTGTAGGTTTAAATCGCAATGGATCTAGCTGATTTTGTTAGCAGTTCTCAGTAAACTCGTACCGGATGTCTGTTTAAAATTTCAGCACAATCTGATCAGCTATTCGGCTGATTTTCAACGTACACACACACACACACACACACACACACACACACACGCAAGACTAACAGAATAAGCTCCGTTTAAGTTGAATGGAGACCACTCCGTTCGCTGCGCTCACTCGTTTAATAAATGTAGGCGTAGGCCTAGTTTGAAAAGTATGAACGCACATTTTCGGTTCAAATCGTAGCGTTCACTTGCAAATTTAACTAAGATTTTGAATTTTGTCCAGTCACACACAATGCTGGAATTAAAGAATAAAGATTGACTCCTAAAGACCCTTGTAGGGCCTACTTGTAGCCAGTCTAGTTTTTCATCTACAAGACCAAGAGAGAATCAATGATTGTATTTTATTTATTACACCAATAGGCAGGAGGAATATGATTCTCTTTTGTCCTCAAATTTTATAAGCTGGAAGGAAAAGTTGCACAGACTACGATAGGCTTTAAAGTGACCCTTGCCTCTAGACTATTGCCCAAAACTGGCTGTTTATCTCAGCAGTGCCCAGCAGGATAAACCTAGAGGTGCCAGAGTGAGGCCTACCTAATGAAATGATTCATCTGGTACTTGTTGGACTGTTTTTCGTTTCAAATTACATTCTCTTACCGCCGCCTTGGTCAGTCTTTCACTCATCAGCAAGCTTCAGTGGCAGTAGGTGATTTGTCATTAATTAGCGCATGATTTTCATTTGTGCCGGACTCGAGTCTAGTGATGACACTGACGAAAGCCGAACATTACGCGCAGTACGGGAAAGGCCCTTACTGTTTTCTGCACACGCGTGCATCACCATTCATTGTAATCAACCCTAGATTGTTTGTAGTTATTACTATGGTATCTTACCTTTGGCCTTCTCTCCATCCTTGATGATCGAGTGATAGTCGCTCTCGGGATCCTGTTGACTCTGTGTGCTCAGAGCTCGGAGCTTGTAGAAATTACCTAGAAAGAAAGTATGTTTGAATCAATCTAATGTCTGTTGGATGTGTGGAGCTGGCAAACAAGACAGGAATGGAATTTTTGAATGTAAGCCCTACATTATATCAAGGTTAAACGGGACAAAATGCTAATCGCATGGATCGGAGTGAACAGGAGTCCTATCTCTTTTGAATAACTAGAAAACACTGATGACATGAATAATGTCAATTGTAGGCATATGAAAAGAAGAATAATTATGTACCGGTAGCCAGAGTTCAGCAGCAACAAATAGACCCTACATTGCTATTATGGGCAGGCCCTAGAGGCAAAATACAATGTTGATTGCGACAATTGTGACTGCCTTAGGTTAGGTATCAGGGAAACTGGTAACAAGTCAGGCATGGCAAATATATACATAACATAACATAACATAACATAACATTTCTTAACGGTTGCAAAATGGGCCCTTCCGCCCCCGGTGCAACCACTCACTCCCCCCAGACCTAATTACTGTCCCCCCTAAAACGATCTAAATTCCCTTAAAGACCCACTACCTACAATATCCCCCCGCAAGTCATTCCATTCCCTAACAGTCCTTTCCATGAAACCATACCGACCCAGATCCGTTCTTACTACTTGACGCTGGAACTTCCATGAATGATCCCCCCTTCCCCTGTAAGCCCCTCTTGTAGCCTATTGCGGATGTCCCCCCACCCCCTACTTCCCCTAGCCGCCCTGTACATATTGCAAAAACCTAACCCCCCTTCTTCTTCCCTCTAATGACTCCCACCCCAACTCTCCTAACATTGCAGTGACACTGTCATATACTCTCTCTACATTCCCCTTATCATCCTCTTCCCCCACCGCCACTCGCCTAACCTTTCCCGTAACCCTTCTTGCCGCCCTAACGTTGGACTTTCTCTACTTCCAAAACCTCCCCCAAACTTATTACGGATCCCATGCCGCCGCCCCCATACTCCAGGACGGGTCTAACCACTACCTTATATGCCCGATCTTTAACCTCCCGGCTGCCCCTCTTAGTTTCCATAACAAAACCCAGAGCCCTATTTCCCTTTTTAACAACTTCTTGCACCTGATCCCCCCAACCCAAATCCTCTGCCAACATCACCCTAAGTACTTATACGTTCCTACTTTCCCCATAACAGCCCCCACTAAAGTGTATGTCCTACGACCTACCTTAATTATTCTTCGCGAGAAAACCAACCACCTTACATTTACCTATGTTCAAAACCCATCTTATTTGCTGTGACCCATTCCTCTATTACCCCAGATCTGCCTGCAACAGCCTAACATCCTCAATCAAAGGGCCCAAAAGGTATAGGAGGCCTATAAGTCACCATAACCGACCCTCCTACAGAAAAACAACACCACTAACTGGACCTAGGCCCGCAACATTAACAATGATGACTATGTTTATCGCGCAAGGTGGGTCTGGACTGGGTTATACCAGACCAGACCGGACTTACACGATGAACACCTTAGTAAGAGCCGAGTTCAGTTCGATTTAGAAGCTGAGCCAGCTCGCTTAGTATGGTCTGAAAAATGTGTGATAAACACAAGTGAGCTCAAATGCAAACACGCGGCCATCTTTATATGTAGTCCTAGACCCCCTGCAGTGCGATTCTGTAAAATAGTCGCTATGATAGCGATAGCAATCACGGTTGATATGAAATATCAATCGTTATAAATTATCGTTACGACCTGATTCTGTAAAATAGTCGCTACGGCCGCCATTTATCGTATCTTGATAGCATAGCATAGCGACTTCCTTTTTCTTCTCGTTATCACACAGCGATCGCTATCATTTTTACAGAATCAGTCGACACGCAAAATTGTCGCTAAAGTGCCGTATAACGATCGTTATCTTCTATAACGATTTTACAGAATCAGACCGCAGGATCACACTACCTTCAGTAGGCCTACCTATGGTATCGGACATCAGATAATTAATTACCTAGGCCTACAATAACTCGCAAATCAGCTGACTGTGGGCACGTTTAACAAGTGGTGACATAAACCAGGGCCCCTAACTAGGACTGAGCTCGTACAATCTAGTCCAACGCTTGTAATAAACATTAGCGAACTGAGACCGGAAATTCCCCCCGGACAGGGCCAATATGGACTCGGATTGCATGATAAACAGTCGATTGGCTAGATCCAGATTGAATTTTCAGTCTCAGTTCATAAATGTTCATCACAAGCTTTTATTCTAGACTGGTAGGCCTACCTAGGGCGGAGGGCCTAGGCTTCCTGTTGTACGAGCTCAGTCCGGACTGGAATAAGGCGCTGTGTGTGATTTATGAATAACGATGGCCGCAATGACATGTATTTCGCTCACTGAATCGGCTTTTCAGCTGAACTCAACTGACTCAGTCCGGATCGAGGTGTTTATATGGCAAATCCAATCGGAACCCAGTTCGCGTGATAAATTTGGTCAGTGTTGCGCCTTGTGCCTCGAAGCTTCAGGCAGGGACATGCAAAGGCCAACTAACGAGGGCCTCGACCATCAATGTCCTAGAGGGGTGAGAGTATTAATATACCTGTCATATACTGCTTTAAGGTTTTTAGAGCATTTCAAGAATCCAAATATCAGGATTCAAGCATAACAATAGCCTTATAAAAATGACAGAACATTGCCATGTGCGTCCTAAGCCCCTAGCCCTAACCTACCGGCCACTTTGAAAGAGCCGGTCTTAAAAGACAACACTTAATTTTCTATTTTAAGTGCATTACCTTCAAGACTTT